>JBBDGP010003482.1:0-34132 GCA_037952835.1 Lithobates septentrionalis | reverse complement strand
TCTGTATTATTATAATTATTATACAGGATATATAATATTATTATTAATATTCAGGATTTATATTATTATTATTATTTTTTATTATCATTTTTATTATTATACAGGATTTATATTATTATTAATTTTATTATCATTTTTATTATTATACAGGATTTATATTATTTATAATGTTATTATTATACATGATTCATATTATTATTATTATTATTCAGGTTTTATATTATTATTATTATTATTATACAGGATTTATATTATTAATATTATTTTTATTATTATTATAATGTTATTATTATACAGGATTCATATAGCACCAACAGTTTGCGCAGCGATTTACAATATAAAGGGAGACATTACAGTTTAAATACAATAAAATAAAATACAAGAGGGTTAAGAGGGCCCGGCTCATAGGAGCTTACAAATCTAATTGAATGTGCACTTTGCTTAGTGAACATTCTTCACCCCCTGGGGCTCAGTCAGATTGGTGAAATGAGGGCAGATAGGCCGCTGCGTTCAGACGTGGCTGGATGTCGCGTGGACGCAGCTGCGCCCTGCTCTATGGCCGCAAACAAACCAGACAGTTATCCAGGAACGTCATCCATAGACCCAAACTGTCTGTTCTCAGGGCCAGTGGAATGAACAGTTACATGTGAACAGCAGCAGCTCTGGTCATTAGGGAATCTGGCTGCGTGGTTGCTCTCAGCAGCTAACTGGCACACGGCGCGTGCATGGGGTGAAGCTTCTCTGCCAGCCAGTAAAGAGCCAATCACCTGTGTGAATGGGCCCTTAGTAACTCAACTCCGCCCACTAGAGCTTTTTTCATGGGTGTTTATTAGCTGCTTTAAATCAACGCATTTTGTTTCTGCTGGGCACAGAAAAATGGGTGTTTATGTCGTCACCCGTCATCCCAACCCTGGGCGTTCATTGACCCGAACAAGTTCTCCGCCGGGGAGCTCAGAACTCCTCACCGGCACATTTATTAACCCTGTCATGACTAAGCCTATTTTTGAAATTTGGTGTTTACAAGTTAAAATCAGTATTTTTTTGCTAGAAAATTACTTAGAACCCCCAAACATTATGTATATTTTTTTAGCAGAGAATCTAGAGAATAAAATGGAGATTGTTGCAATATTTTATATCACACGGTATTTGTGCAGCAGTGTTTTAAACGCAATTTTTTGGAAAAGGGACACTTTCATGAATTTTAAAAAATCCAAACAGTAAAGTTACCCCAATTTTTTTCTATAATGTGAAAGATGATGTTACGCCGAGTAAATAGATACCAAACATGTCACGCTTTATAATTGCACGCACTCGTGGAATGGCGACAAACTATGGTACCTAAGAATTTCCATATGCAACGCATTAAATTTTTTTTACGATTACAGGTTAGAGTTACAGAGGAGGTCTAGGGCTAGAATTATTGCTCTCACTCTGGACGATCGCGGCGATACCTCACATGTGTGATTTGAACACCGTTTACATATGCGTGCGCGACTTCCGTATGCGTTTTCTTTGCTGCGCGACCTCGCGGGGACGGGGGCGCTTTAAAAAAAAATTTTTCTTATTTATTTTATTTATTTTTAAATTCATAAATTGTGTTCAAAAAAAAAAAATGTTTTGATGACTTTTATTGCTGTCACAAGGAATGTAAACATCCCTTGTGACAGTAATAGGTGGTGACAGGTACTCTTTATGGAGAGATCGGGGGTCTAAAAGACCCCCCCATCCCTCCTTTACACTTACAAGCATTCAGATTGCCGAAAACGGCGATTCTGATACTGTGTACTTTTTAAAAACCGGCGCCATTGGCACCTGAGTAAACGGGAAGTGACGTCATGACGTCGCTTCCGCGTTTACAATTTGGAGGCTGGAACGAAGCCGCCCACAGCTTCGTTCCAGCCCGCCCCCAGCCCCTGGAGGCATCGGATTGGTCACCGAGCCTCCGGATCGACCAGGAGGCCCGGTAAGAGCGGCGGGAGGCGGCGGGAGGGGGGACGTCCCCCCTCCCGCTGCTCCGGTATAACAGCCGAGCGGCTTTTAGCCGCATCGGTTGTTATACACGGATAGCCAATCGCCGGCTCTAAACAACGGTACCGGGATGATGCCTGCAGCTTCGGGCATCATCCCGGTGTAACCCCCGAAAGCCGAGTATGCATATCTGCGTACGGTCGGCGGGAAGGGGTTTTAATCAGTTGATGTAAATCTTGTTTCTATGATGTTGTTTGTTTTAACCCCTTCAATACCCGGGAACTTATACCTTCCTTCCTGCCCAGGTGCCAATTTTCAGCTTTCAGCGCTGTCGCACTTTGAATGACAATTGCGCGGTCATACAACACTGTACCCACATGAAATTTTTATCATTTTTTGTTCACACAAATAGAGTTTTCTTTTGGTGGTATTTGATCACCTCTGGGATTTTTATTTTTTGCTAAACAAATAAAAAAAAGACCGAAAATTTTGAAAAAAAAAAGTTTTTCTTTGTTTCTGTTATATAATTTTGTAAATACGTTTTCTCCTTCACTGATGGGCACTGATAGGTGGCACTGATATGCAGCACTAATGGGCACTGATAGGTGGCACTGATGGGCACTGATATGCAGCACTAATGGGCACTGATAGGTGGGACTGATATGCAGCACTGATGGGCACTGATAGGTGGCACTGATATGCAGCACTGATGGGCACTGATAGGTGGCACTGATGGGCACTGATATGCAGCACTAATGGGCACTGGTAGGTGGCACTGATGACCAGTGATAGGCAGTACTGATGGGCACTGATAGGCAGCACTGAGGGACACTGATAGTTGGCACTGATATGCAGCACTAATATGCAGAACTGATGGACACTGATAGGTGGCACTAATGTGCAGCACTGATGGGTACTGCTAGGCAGCAATGATGGGAGGCACTGACAAGCATTACTATCGGGCACTGATTGGCATCCCTGGTGGGCACTGCTGATGGGTCTGCGCTGATAATCAATACGCTGAATATCAGTGCAGACCCCTGGGTCTGTCTGTCTGTCTCTATATTACCATAAGTATTGGGACGCCTGCCTTTACACGCACATGAACTTTAATGGCATCCCAGTCTTAGTCCGTAGGGGTCAGTATTGAGTTGGCTCCGCCCTTTGCAGCTATAACAGCTTCAACTCTCCTGGGAAGGCCGTCCACAAGGTTTAGCAGTGTGTCTATGGGAATGTTTGACCATTCTTCCAGAAGAGCATTTGTGAGGTCAGGCCCTGATGTTGGATGAGAAGGCCTGGCTCGCAGTCTCCGATCGATTTCATCCCAAAGGTGTTCTATCAGGTTGAGGTCAGGACTCTGTGCAGGCCAGTCATATTCCTTCACCCCAAACTCACTCATCCATGTCTTTATGGACCTTGCTTTGTGCACTGGTCCTAATCATTTGATGGAGGGGGGATTATGGTGTTGGGGTTGTTTTTTCAGGGGTTGGGCTTGTTGGAACAGGAAGGGGCCGTCCCCAAACTGTTCCGACAAATTTGGGAGAATGAAATTGTCTACAATGTCTTGGTATGCTGACGCCTTAAGAGTTCCCTTCACTGGATCTAAGGGGCCAAGCCCAACCCCTGAAAAACAACCCCCACACCATAATCCCCCCTCCACCCAAATGATTTGATGGCGATCCTTGGCACCCCAGATGTTTTGGAACTACATTTCCCATGATGCTCATGCACTCTGCAAGGTAGTTGAGCATCATGGGAAATGTAGTTCCAAAACATCTGGGGTGCCGAGGTTCTCCATCACTGGCCTATGACATCGATGTGGAGAGAAGAATAAAACGTTGACTGATGAAGAAGACTTTTGGGTGATTCTTCCCGTTATCTGCTTCTCATTTCATCATCTAGTGCAGGAAGATACCATAACCAGGGAACTCGATCAAACTAAAACGTATGTCATGCTCCATCTCTGTGCCATGGCTTTGTTGGTCAACGAAACCAGGTGGGTCACAATCATGTGGCTTTTGTTTATCAACTAAAGTCATAATCATCCAGAACATGTTGATCACATGGCTTTTGTTTATAAACACAAGTCATGTGATCAGAAGGTCCTCACTTGACCTCGTGATCGTCAAAGGCTTTGCAGATAAACCCGTACTGCGGTGGAGTCAATAGACTACCTATCCATTGGAGGTCCCCCCCCCCACCAAGTACAGTTGTGTTTTTTTTATGGTGTTCAAAGCCACGGCTCATCAGCTTTTCATTGCACTGCACCTTCCAAACTTGAGAGGAACTCTAGAAGCCTAAAATGTATCTAAACCCAAGTGCCAAAAATATAATATGCTGCAGCATACAAACACTCAGGTCATGATGTGATGGCTGCATTGGTTTCTATATATTTCTATATTATTTCTTTGATTTTCACCTGGGGATCCTGCCAGTAACACACTTCCTGTCCTAGGGTGACAACGCACTCTGTATCTAGAAGGAGCAGCATTGATATCCAGGCCTCTAGCTAGCTGCAGATCCTCCAACCTCCCATAGTCCCAGCCAACTTCCCATAGTTGCCCACAGTGCCCCTTAAGCTCTCACAGTTCATCCAGGCCCTCTAAAAGCCCCCCCCCCCCCAGTGCCCCCTAGCTTGCTGCAGAGCCTTCAACCCCCAATAAGGCGCTCCACAGTTTCCCACGGTGCCCCTCAGCTCTCACAGTGCCCCCCCAGCCCTCACAGTGACCTCTATTCTCCCACAATGCCTTCCAAAGCCTACAGCCTTCTGAAGAGAGTTCCAGCTCCCTCCAGAAACTTCATCCTGTGGATCCCCTAACCTCCCAATACTGCCTCCTAGCTCCCATAGTCCCACCCAACATCTCATATTGGCTTGCAGTGCCTTTTAAGCTTTGACAGTTCACCCATGCCCCCTAATAGCCCCCACAGTGCCCCCTAGCTTGCTGCAGAGCCTTCAATACTCCCACAGTGTCCCACAATGCCCCCCAGCCCTCACAGTGTCTTCCATTCTCTCACAATGCCCTCCAAAGCCTCCAGCCTTCTGAAGAGAGCCCCAGCTCCCTCCAGAGACCCCATCATGTGGATCCCCTAACCTCCCATAGTGCCTCCCAGCTCCCATAGTGCCAACCAACCTCTCATATTGGCCCGCAGTGCCCATCAAGCTCTCACAGTTTGCCCAGGCTCACTAATAGCTCCCACACTGCTCCCTAGCTTGCTGCAGAGCGGCGACCCCCCATAGTGTCCCCCACAGTACCCCCCAGTCCTCACAGTGCCCTCCATTCTCCCACAATTCCCTCCAAAGCCTCCTGAAGAGAGCCCAAGCTCCCTCCAGAGACCCCATCTTGTGAATTCCCTAATCTCCCATAGTGCCTGCCAGCTCCCATAGTGCCACCTAACCTCTCATATTGGCCTGCAGTGCCCCTTAAGATCTCACAGTTTGCCCAGGCCCCCACAGTGCCCCCTAGCCTGCTCCAGAGCCTTCAAGCCACCATAGTTCCCCCAAAGTGTCACCCCCAGCCCTCACAGTATCACCCAGCCCTTACACTGCCCTCTATTCTCCCACAATTCCCTCTAAAGCCTCCAGGCTTCTGAACAGAACCCCAGCTACCTCCAGAGACCCCATCTTGTGGATTCCCTAATCTCCCATAGTGCTTTCTAGCTCCCATAGTGCCACCCAACCTCTCATTTTGGCCCGCAGTGTCCTTCAAGTTCTCACAGTTCGTCCAGGCCCCCTAACAGCCCCCACACTGCCTCTTAGCTTGCTGCAGAGCCTTCAATACCCCCAGAGTGCCCCCTACAGTGTCCCACGCTGCCCCTCAGCCCTCACAGTGTCAACCAGCCCTCACAGTGCCCCCCATTCTCCCACAATGCCCTCCAAAGCCTCCAGGTTTCTGAACAGAGCCCCAGCTCACTCTGGAGACCCCCATCCTGTGGATCCCCTAACCTCCCATAGTGCCACCCAACCTCTCATATTGACCCACAATGCCCCTTAAGCTCTCACAGTTTGCCCAGGCCCACTGATAGCCTCCACAGTGCCCCCTAGCTTGTTGCAATACCTTAACCCCCCCCACCACCACCCATAGTGTCACCCACTGTTTCCACAGTGCCTTACATTCTCCCACAATGCCCTCCAAAGCCTCCAGCTTTCTAAAGAGAGCTCCAGCTCCCTCCAGTGACCTCATCCCCCATAGTTTTTCCCAACTCACTCCAGAGACCCCATTCCCTACAGTTGCCCCCAGAGACCCCATCCCCCACAGTTGCCCCAAGCTCCCTGCACAGACTCCACCCCCACAGTTCCCCCACCCCCCCTTACAATTGCCCCCAGCTCCCTCGAGAAACCTCCTACAGGCCATCATATCTGCTGCAGAGTCCCCTAACCCCATCAAGAAACTCCATCCTTTCACAGTGACACCCAGAGCCTTCCAGAACTTCAATACATATTTTGTATTCCCAAACTTTTATTGCCTGTGTATAAACTTTGTTTTTTTTTCTGTTGGGGCATGCAAAGTTTTGGAAGAATTTACCAGGCCCTGGTCTCAATATGTTTGAGAACCACTTCCCTAGCGTATGCGTATTCTACGTCCATTTTGTTAGAACAGCCTTCTCTATTTTCCAGAATGCATTATGTAATGTACGACCCTGAGATGACAATGCTTTATAAATGAGAGTATCGCATGCTAGTCTGATTTGTGTAGAACATCCAGGCCCCTTTGGTAATATGATAATTCCATACAGATCCTGCGAGCTTCAACATAAAGGACCTGCATACAGAAACCCGATATGATGAAGTCTCGCAAATTATGTTAGTTTTTTATTCGATGTGACAACTTAATTGCACTGCACAACAAGAATCAGATGAAAGCCCCCTTTATAAATAAGATCAAGTTTAGATCTAGATCAAGAAAATTGCTAACCCTATTTAAATTAAGAACATAATATTTTTTTGCTAAGATTTCAAGTTTGCTTTCAATATTGAAAATCTGTAGAAATAAAAAAAAAAAACCAGTCCTACAGAATCATAATGCATATAAAAACAAAAGCTAGAAAAAAAGCAGCATGTTGTTTTAATTTGTTTTGTATTTTAGTTTTAATTATTTTGTAATATAATTTAAGTTATTTTGTATTATAATTTAAGTTATTTTGTATTTTATTTTTAGTTATTTTATATCTTAGTTTCAGTAAATAAGGAAAATAGACATGGGCATCATTCAAATGATACATACAAAGCTGAAAGGAATAACTGGAGAACGCCCAGTATCCTACAATATTTTCTATTTTAGTTTTAGTTCTTATGTAACTTGGTTTAAATTATTTTGTATTTTAGTTTTAATTATTTTGTATTTTAACTATTTTTTATTTTAGTTTTAGCTATTTTGTATATTAGTTTTAATTATTTTGTATTTTAGTTTTAATTATTTTGTATTTTAACTATTTTTTATTTTAGTTTTAGCTATTTTGTATATTAGTTTTAATTATTTTGTACCGGTATTTTAGTTTGAATTATTTTGTATTTTAATTATTTTGTGTTTCAATTATTTTGTATTTTAGTTTTAGTTATTTTGTATTTCAATTATTTTGTATTTGAACTATTTTGTATTTTAGTTTTAGCTATTTTGTATTTTAGTTTTAGTTCATTTATATCTTAGTTTCAGTAAATAAAGAAAATAGACATGGGCATCATCCAAACGATACATAAAAAGCTGAAAGAAATAACCAGGGAACCCCCAGTATCCTACAATAGTTTCTCATTTAGTTTTAGTTATTATGTAACTTGGTTTACATTATTTTGTATTTTAGTTTTAATTTTGTATTTTAACTATTTTTTATTTTAGCTTTAGCTATTTTATATTTTGGTTTGAATTTTTTTGTATTTTAACTATTTTTTTATTTTATTTTTAGCTATTTTGTATTTTAGTTTGAATTATTTTGTATTTTAACTATTTTTTATTTTAGTTTGAATTATTTAGTATTTTACCTATTTTTTATTTTAGTTCTAGCTATTTTGTATTTTAGTTTTAGCTATTTTGTATTTTAACAATTTTGTTATTTTAGTTCTAGCTATTTTGTATTTTAGTTTGAATTATTTTGTATTTTAACAATTTTGTTATTTTAGTTTTAGCTATTTTGTATTTTAGTTTGAATTATTTTCTATTTTAACTATTTTTTATTTTAGTTCTAGCTATTTTGTATTTTAGTTTGTATTACTTTGTATTGTAACTATTTTGTTAGTTTAGTTCTAGCTATTTTGTATTTTAGTTTGAATTATTTTGTATTTTAACAATTTTGTTATTTTAGTTTTAGCTATTTTGTATTTTAGTTTGAATTATTTTGTATTTTAACAATTTTGTTATTTTAGTTTTAGCTATTTTGTATTTTAGTTTGAATTATTTTGTATTTTAATTATTTTGTATTTGAACTTTTAGCTATTTTGTATTTTAGTTTGTATTATTTTGTATTTTAACTATTTTTTATTTTATTTTTAGCTATTTTGTATTTTAGTTTGTATTATTTTATGTTTTAACTATTTTTTATCTTAGTTTTAGCTATTTTGTATTTTAGTTTGAATTATGTTGTATTTTAACAATTTTTTTTATTTTAGTTTTAGCTATTTTGTATTTAAGTTTTAATTATTTTGTACTTTATATTGTATTTTAGTTTTAGCTATTTTGTATTTTAGTTTTAGTTATTATGTATTTTAGTTTTAATTACCGGTATTTAGTATTTTAATTATTTTGTATTTTAGTTAAATTTGTATTTTAGTTTCAACTTATTTGTATTATAATTTAAGTTATTTTATATTTTAGTTTTAGTTATTTACGACTAAATTGACTATGATGACTTCCTTCTCCCGGGTAGGGCAGCACACACAGATGCCAACCAAGGCTAAGATAGACACGTGCAACTCGTTTCGTCCCGAATTATTTTATTTTTTTTTTAACGAATCTCGACAAATTCTTTCATTCGGAAATATCCGAATTAACAAAAACTTGTTGAACAAATTTTTCTGAATAGTCGGAAATTCGAGTATTCGAAGATCCGAAAATCCAAAGATCCCCAAAATAAAAACAAATACCCGAAGCTTCAAAAGAACAAAAATCCGAAGATTAGAAAACCCAAAAATTCGAAAATCTGAAATAATAACTAATAATAACTTAACAAAACTATTAAGTTAGAGGTATTGGAATTTCCTTTTTTAAATTTGGCTGTTAGCGAACGTAACGAATACGAATTTATCTGACGTTACGGATTATCCGAGATAACGAATGCCGCATCTAAACGAAGGGAACGTAACAAATGACTTTTTATTATTATTTATTATTAATTTGTTACGTTCCCTTCGTTTAGATGCGGCATTCGTTATTTCGGATAATCCGTAACGTCAGATAAATTCGTATTCGTTACGTTCGCTAACAGCCAAATTTAAAAAGGAAATTCCAATACCTCTAACTTAATAGTTTTGTTAAGTTATTATTAGTTATTATTTCAGATTTTCGAATGTACTTTCTTATTTTCGGATTTCCGAATTTTTGAATCCCCGAGTTTTTGAATTTCCGAATCTTTGAAATTTCAGAACCAGTGCACAAAGCAAGGTCCATAAAGACATGGATGAGCGAATTTGGGGGTGGAGGAACTTGTCTGGCCTGTACAGAGTCCTGACCTCAACCTGATAGAACACCTTTGGGATGAATTAGAGCGGAGACTGCGAGCCAGGCCTTCTCATCCAACATCAGCGCCAGACCTCACAAATGCGCTTCTGGAAGAATGGTCAAACATTCCCATAGACACACTCCTAAACCTTGTGGACAGCCTTCCCAGAAGAGTTATAAGGGAAGTTACTGGTGCACAGAGTAAGGAAGAGAGCAGAGAGGGAAGGAGGCGCCAGCTAAGTGTAGTATCCCAGTAAAACCTTTTTAATGGAGACAGATTAAAAACACTCACAAGAATACAGTGGAACCTCGGATTATGAGCATAATCCGTTCCAGGAGAATGCTTGTAATCCAAAGCACTCGCATATCAAAGCGAGTTTCCCCATAGAAGTCAATGGAAACTAAGATAATTTGTTCCGCATTGACTTCTATTGCATGCAATACCGCATATGGCCAGAGGTGGTGGGGGGCGCCGGAGAGCCTCGGAAATACTCGGGGACAGCTCGGCTAAACCCAGAAAGGCTTGGAAACGGAGTATTTCCGAGTGTTGCCAAGTATTTCCGAACGGCTCCGAGTGTCACCGGCGCCTCTGGCCAAATGCGGTACTGCACACCCCATTGGCTCGAATCCTGCTCGTTTTGCGAGGCAACACTCGCAAACCGAGTCAGGATTTAAAAAAAAAAAAAAGTTGCTCGTCTTTCAAAACGCTCGTTAACCGCGTTACTCGTAAGCCAAGGTTCCGCCGTAAAACGTAGAAAAAGCTCATCTGGTCACACTATGTGTAGATGTAGATCCTCCTACTACCATCCTGCAGGGCCGCTGTCATCTGTTCCTGGCTGCTGGGCATGGAGATGGCCGGCTCGGGAGCCCGGAGCCAACCGTCCATTTACTGCTAGCAGGCGGCACGGCTAGGCCCGGCAACGTACTGGTCGGAGCCCCGGGAAGCAACGCTGGAACGCACGGCGGAAGTGACGTCACCAGGCCTGTAGAAGGAGCCGAATGCTCGGAGCACGTAGCCTTGCCTTGATTCCCTTCTCGTCTGGTACCTCCATTCCTTTCCGATGACGTCACTTCCGCCCCGTGTTTCCAGCGTGGCTTCCCGTGGTGGGGCTCCGACCAGTACGTTGCCGGGCCTGGCCGTGCTGCCTGCGAGCAGTAAATGGACGGTTAGCGGGCTGCAAGTGGATAAATGGTTCATCGCCAGAACATAAGAGTTACCGCATTCCGTCGAACACCTCGATATTCTTCCACTTTCAGATAAAAAAGTCAGGACAGGAAAAACGATCTTCTCACACACACATCAGATTTCATATCACAAAACACGATCATTGACACAACGTCACTACAATCAATACCGCTCATCAATAAAAACATATATTTGTGAATAATTCCATGTGCCCTTTTATAATACATCAATACGTGTCGCATGGTTCAATGCGATCAAAGCTGAACTCCAGGCAAATAGCTAAATACACAGATGAAGTCCATACGGGTGGGTCTGCTTTCCCCGTCAAAGTATTTGTATTTCTGTCCATCCAGTTCTGAGATTTACACAGCTCCGGGAGAGGGTGGGGGGGATCTGATCTTCCTCCATTGCAGTTCCCCTTTTACTGAATGTTGATGGGCTCATTTCTCTGCTTCCTCCTCCTGTCAGCATGCTCTTTGCGGTGATTGGCTCCTTGTCCTGCTTCTCCCTCTCCCAGTCTGAGCTCTGCTGTACAGGGACTGTTAGAGGCGGAAAGCCAGGTCAAAATTCAGATACATACACTGCATACATAAAAAAAAAAAAATACATATAATGATATAATAAAGTGGTTCTAAAGGTGCAAGGTGCACAGTTAAGTCCAATTAGGTGCAAGTCACCTCCAGGACCTCTCTCAATTGCTTACACGTGACAGGTTTATTGCACTCCCTGGGAGGACACACTTTGGCGGTGAGAAAAAAAGAGACGCACACACAGTAGTTATGCCCACTCCTCCCCTCTGCTGCCTATTCACAGAAGCCTTTGTATTCAGTGAATTAGTTCACATAATACAAAGGCTTCTGTGAATGGGCATCAAGGTAAAAAAAAAAAATCTACAAGCAGCTTCTCCCCATCATATACCTACTTGAGCCCGATCTTGATCCAGCAATGTGAATGTCAGCAGAGGCTCCTCCAACTTTCTCTCCTCATTGGACTGAGGCAGCAGCAACAGCCATTGGCTCCTGTCAATCACACCCAGCGAGGAGAGAGCAGGGGGCAGGGCTGTGCTCTGTTGGTCACAGTAGCTATGCCAACCCCTCCCCTTTTCTGCCCATTCACAGAAGCCCATTCACAGAAAGGCTTCTGCGAATGGACAGAGAGCAGCGGCTCCTCCAGCTCTCTCATTGGACAGGGAGGCAGCAGCAGAAGCCATTGGCTAGGGCTGCTGTCAATCACAGCCAGCGAGGAGAGAAGGGGGCAGTGCCAAGCTGCGCTCTGTGCGTCCATCGATTGACTTGGGAGAGAGCACACGAGTGCCCCAAAAGCAAGCAGCTTGCTCTGGGGGCACTCCGTAGGGGGAGGGGCCTGGAGCGCCAGCGGGGGGGGAACCCAAAAAGAGGAGGATCGGGGGTTGCTCTGTGCAAAACGATTACAAAGAGCAAGTAAATATAATATGTTTATTAAAAAAAAACAAAAAAAACTTCAGCATCACTTTAATGATTACAGAGCTGCATAAATGTGTGCCTTTTGATCGACCTGGAGATCAGCTTAAAGATCGTAATACCTTTAAATCAGCCGATCTTTAAAATGTTACATTGCAATGGAGGTCAGTAATATAATACACTTTATATATAGTATATACATACAGTATCTTATTCCATTAAAAAAAAAAAAATCTAAACATACAGTGTCTGTATTTACTAAGCATTTAATTTACAGCGATCGTCATGGACTTCCCATTGGTGACTCTCCTGAAACACCCTGCCCTCGATGGATGGCGATCGGCAGTTCTGAATTCACATGCTTAAGCCAGCCATAGATGGTTCAAATCTCGTCCGGTTCAGCAGGGACCGGCCGAGATTCAAACCATGTATAGCAAGGTTGAAAGTACCGATCGATTGATCAACTAGGGTACAACCAGCCTGTTGGATTTCACATGCAATTGCTAGCAATAATCACTGTCCCCCCTGGCGTGGATGGCTTCCACAGCCAGGAGAAAACTATGGCTCCACAGGAGGGATTCCCTTATCAACACTCATTCCCAAAATACAAAGGCTTCTGTGAATGGGCAGCAGCCCTAAAATACATCTTTTTTGTATTTACGGGGTTGTTCACGCTAATGATTGAGGGGCGGTAAAACCCAGAGGTTGAGCCACATTATTACCGCTTAAAGGGATTCACAAAACACAAAGGCTTCTGTGAATGGCCAGAGGGGAGGAGCCCTAAAATACATCTTTTTTGTATTTACGGGGTTGTTCACGCTAGTGGTTGAGGGGTGGTAAAACCCAGAGGTTGAGCCCGCTGGGAGGGGTTCCCCCATCATTCACAAAATACAAAGGCTTCTGTGAATGGGCAGCAGAGGGGGAGCCCTAAATGACATATTTTTTGTATTTACGGGGTTGTTCACGCTAGTAGTTGAGGGGCGGTAAAACCCAGAGGTTGAGCCACATTATTACCGCTGGGAGGGATTCCCCCATCATTCACAAAATACAAAGGCTTCTGTGAATGGGCAGCAGAGGGGAGGAACCCTAAAACATCCTTTGTGCATTTTAGGGCTCGATCACGCTAGTGGTTGAGAGGTGGTAAATCCACCGCTGATGAGCTGCATTATCACCTCCCACCCCCTTTAGCTGCAGAGGCCAGGGATGTACACATGCAAACACAAACAAACCAGGAATTGAACCCCGTC
Organism: Lithobates septentrionalis; assembly: GCA_037952835.1. Lineage (NCBI taxonomy): Eukaryota > Metazoa > Chordata > Amphibia > Anura > Ranidae > Lithobates > Lithobates septentrionalis. The sequence continues at coordinate 20,646 of JBBDGP010003482.1, read as the reverse complement.
ACTGAATGAGTCAGCTCTGCAAACTCGTGCAATACACACAGTTGTGGCACGCTACTGCGGGTTCAAGGCATTAAAGCGGGTAGTGAAGAGGTTATACAATTCCTCCTTCCTGCTGTCAAATGCTCTCTGAAGAGCAATGCAAGGTTGCCCTTCAGAGATCGAAGCACATGTGAACGAGCCCTTACTGCTTCACCAGTAAACTTTGCCACAGGCACAAAGCGAAGCATCTCCCCCTCGCATGTAAACACCTCCGTCTGCTGCCTATTGCGGCTTAAAGCTGAATTCCAAGAATTCAGCAACTTTGCAAAGAAAGTGCAGGCACCCTGTGAATGAAGACCAACCAGGTGCATGTCACCTCCGGGACTTATCTCTAGTAATTATATGTGAAAGGTTTATTACATTCTGGCTGTGAGAGGGCAGAAACACATACAGCAGCTATACCCGCCCCTTCCTCTCTGCTGCCCATTCACAGAAGCCTTTGTATTTTGTGAGTGGTTGACATAATACTAAGGCTTCTATGAATGAGCATGAGGAATAAAGGGACGGGCATAGCAGCTGCAGTGATACCCACCCCTCCCCTCCTCCTGCCCATTTACAGAAGCCTATGTATTTTGTCAATGTGCTCACATAATACAAAGGCTTCTGTGAATGGGCGAGGGGAGGGGCAGGCCTAGCAGCTGCAGGATACAGAGCTCAGAAGAGTAGAGAAGCACACATAGCAGGTATGCCTGGGCTTCCCCTGCTTCTGCCCATTCACAGAAGCCTTTGTATTTTGTGAACGAGACCACATAATACAAAGGCTTCTGTGAATGGGCAGAAGCAGAAGGGCAGGCATTGCAGTTCTCTTGAAGGAGCCGAGACCACAGAGAGCAGCTTCGGGCGCTCCGGAAGCACTATAAACCTGTCTATGTGAATAAAAATAAATAATTCTACGAGGTGGCATGCACCTCGTTAGACTCAAAGTGTTTGTAAAGGATTGCTAACTTTTGGATTGCCAAACAATCTTTCCTTTTTAAAGAGAGACCAGTGTATGGGCAGCGACTTTGATGCAACTTTAGAGGAGTTCGTCTTGGTGGCGACATTGGCTGTTGCACTGACATTACGATGCGACTTTTGAGAGTTTGCATCCTGTAGCATTCATGTCACATCAAAGTAGCGCCGAAACCTTTTAAAGTCGCTGCGATTTTAAGTCGCATAGATTTGACCGACTTCAATTGAAACACGTGGGCTGCGAACTTGCTAGGCGACTTTAGGTGTCCAAAGTCGCATGACAGATTGCACAAGCGTTATAGGAGCCTTAAGGAAAAAGTCACACTAACAAACACACATTCCAACATACAAGAACGAAAGAAATAAAAATAAAAAAAACATATATTACAGAGCAGCCTCCCTCCAAAGAGGATTCAAGTCTTTTCTGTGGATGAAGGCGTGGCATGAGGTCTGCATTATTATTAATATTACAGGTATCAGTGTGTGTGTGTGCTCAGTCTCGCTCAGAAATCCGCAAGGACGCGATGATGTCATCTTTTAGATTTCCAGGAAACGCGAGAATACGGGATGCTCCTCTTCTTCTCCGACGCTTTGAAGTAAGAGTACGCCGGCTGGCCAGGTAACTCGCTGTCGGGATTTTCTTGCATCATTTTCAGCTTGGCCTCGATGGCTTTGATTTTAGCACTGACACTGCACCAAAAAATAAAAACACAACAACAGGTGAGAAAAAAAATTTCAATACATAATCTCCCCTTTGCGGATTATTCACAGAAGCCTTTGTATGTTGTGAACGTGCTCACATAATACAAAGGCTTCTGTGAATGGGCAAGAGGAGGGGAGGGCAAAGCTGCTGTAGCGATACCTGCCTCTCCACTTTGCTGCCTATTCACAAAAGCCTTTGTATTATATGAATGTGCTCACATAATACAAAGGCTTCTATAAATGGGCAGGAGGAGGAAAGAAGCAGGCATAACAGCTGCAGCAACACCTGCCCCGCCCCTACTCCTGCCTATTCACAGAAGCCTTTGTATTTTGTCAATGTGCTCACATAATACAGGGGTTTCTGTGAATGTCCCTTTAACTTTTTTTTTTTTGATCACTTTTATACCTATTACAAAAAATAATAGAAATAAAAATGACAGGTCCTCTTTATGCAGAGATCTGGGGTCAAAAGGATCCCACATCTCTTCTTTATCTGTAACCACTTGCCTGCCGGGCACTTTTACCCCCTTCCTGCCCAGGCCAGCTTTCCACGCTGTCACACTTAAAATGACAATTACGCGGTCAATCATTGTATCCAAAGTCAATTGTTATCATTTTTTTCCAACACAAATAGAGCTTTCTTTTGGTGGCATTTAATCACCGCTGGGTTTTTGTTATTTCTTTTGCTAAATAAACGAATAAAGACCGAAAATGTAGAAAAAAAATCCTAACATTTTCATAGTTTATTATAAAATTTTGGAAACAGGTCATTTTTTTTTCACTGATGGGCACTAATAAGGCTGCACTGGTGGGCACGGGTGAGGCGACACTGGTGGGCACAGGTGAGGCTGCACTGGTGGGCACAGGTGAGGCTGCACTGGTGGGTACTGGTGAGGCTACACTGGTGGGCACTGGTGAGGCTACACTGGTGGGCACTGGTGAGGCTAAACTGGGGAGGCTGCACTGGTGGGCACAGGTGAGGCTACACTGGTGGGCACTGGTGAGGCTACACTGGTGGGCACTGGTGAGGCTACACTGGTGGGCACTGGTGAGGCTACACTGGTGGGCACTGGTGAGGCTACACTGGTGGGCACTGGTGAGGCTACACTGGTGGGCACTGGTGAGGCTACACTGGTGGGCACTGGTGAGGCTACACTGGTGGGCACTGGTAAGGCTACACTGGTGGGCACTGGTAAGGCTACACTGGTGGGCACTGGTAAGGCTACACTGGTGGGCACTGGTAAGGCTACACTGGTGGGCACTGGTAAGGCTACACTGGTGGGCACAGGTGAGGCTACACTGGTGGGCACAGGTGAGGCTACACTGGTGGGCACAGGTGAGGCTACACTGGTGGGCACAGGTAAGGCTACACTGGTGGGCACAGGTGAGGCTACACGGGTGAGGCCGCACTGGTGGGCACAGGTGAGGCTGCACTGGTGAGGCTGCACTGGCGGGCACAGGTGAGAACGCACTGGTGAGGCTGCACTGGTGGGCACAGGTGAGGCTGCATTGGTGAGGCTACACTGGTGGGCACAGGTGATGCTACACGGGTAAGGCTGCATTAGTGAGGATACACTGGTGGGCACAGGTGAGACTACACTGGTAACCGGCATTTGAAATGTTCAACGGAACACGGCAGGGATGCCCACTATCGCCCCTTCTATATGTGCTATCTTTGGAACCGTTTCTTAGCACTTTGCGAAACAACCGGGAGATAGAGGGGGTGAGATTGGGCGAAAAAGAACATAAAATCGCGGCATACGCCGACGACATTCTCGTATACGTCAACAAGCCTAAAGAAACTCTCTCAAATCTCTTGAAAGAAATTGACAAGTATGGAGAACTAGCAAATTTCAAAATTAACCCGGTAAAAACAGAAATACTGAACCTGAAAATAAAAAAAAAAAAAGAGATTTTGTCCCTTCAAAAAGAATTCCCATTTACCTGGGTAAAGGGGGAGCTTTCCTACCTAGGAATTAAATTAACAGCATCTACCAATAAAATCTATTCTGCAAATTTTATCCCACTATTAAATGAGATATCGACAGAAGCAAAGAAGGTCAACATACAAGCACTTTCGTGGATCGGCAGAATTAACACGATCAAAATGGCAATACTACCAAAGATCTTATATAAACTCCAAATGTTACCAGTAACGGTCCCACAGAGTTTTTTCAAAGTTATACAAAAAATAATAACAAAATTTATATGGCAAAATAAAAAGCCAAGACTAAAAATGGCACTAATCTCGAGGAAGAGACAACACGGGGGACTAACAGCACCTGATATTTTAAGATACTATAAAGCTGTCACTATAGCACGGATGATAGAATGGACAAAAGATAACAAGGAAAAAAAATGGATAGAAATAGAAAACACGTTAAGTAAAACCACACTTCACAAAAATATCTGGATATCAAACAAACATAGAGTATTAGACTCCAACACACATGAGGTGACTAAAAATGCATTCAGAATATGGGACGCACTACACCGTAAATATAGATGGACACATAATTCACCATTAATACCCCTCACGGGAACAAAATTTTTTCCACCGGGTGAAGAAATTTTCCGCAGATTTAAAATAAAAAACCCACTAATTAAAGACATCACGAGGAAAGGGAAGCTGGAATCGGCACAAAAATTGGAAACTAGACTTGGGGGGAAACTAAGAAACTGGGAGTACCTACAACTAAATCACCTAATCAACACATCACCACACCCGTTTAGGGATGGAGAAAAACTCAATAGATTGGAGAAGCTCTGTATAACACCTATGCCATTGAAAGGAGGTATTTCGAAAGTATATGATTTCCTGACAGACTTAGAAGGAAAAGATAGGCCACCCTTCATTGAAAAGTGGGAAAAAGAATTAAACATAAAACTAGACGATCAACAGATGAAGAATATGATTGCAGGAGGATATAACCATGCCTGGGACATAAAAACTATAGAGATGAATTATAAATTTCTAGCTAGGTGGTACATGACCCCAGACAGATTATATAAAATGAATCAAGTTGAATCACCTTTATGTTGGAGAAACTGTGGACAAAAAGCTACAATGTTACACATATGGTGGGAATGTCCGAAAATCAGCTCATATTGGCAAGAAATTATCATAAGCATTAAGGAAATAACGGACGAAATGCTTGAGAGCAACATAATGACCTGCCTGTTCCATGACACAAATTCCTCCAAAAAGCAATATACGGAAAAAATAACGTCTAGACTGTTAAATGCAGCAAAGGGCGCTATTCCCAAAAATTGGCTGAAGAGCGAAGGCCCAGTCCTAAGAGATTGGATCAAGCAAGTTGATCTCTACCATAGAATGGAATTCCTTTGTTGCAAAGACAAAGAACAATTAGAAAAATATAAATCTGTCTGGGCCAGATGGGAAAAATTCAAGACCTCGGAAAAATACTGGCTGAAGGTATTAGAAGACACCAAATATTAAAAGGATAGGGGAACACCAGAGTTAAAAGTAGAAACACTTAGAGTAGGGCGGGGGGGAGGGGGTAACAGTGGTTGGGTGGGCATAGGGAAAGGCATAATGGGTAATAGGGGAAATTTTTCTATTCTTTTTTTTTTTTTTAATATATACGCCAATATTAAAGAAGGATCCCACTGGGCTTTTATATATTCTTACAAGAAAAGAAACCACAATGATGTGAACCTGAGAATGGACAAGTTTTGAAAGACAAGCTGAAAAAGTCTCTCAAAAAGAAAACACTGATGTGGTAAAAAAAAAAAAAAAAAAAAAAAAAAAGACTACACTGGTAAGGGTGCACTAGTGAGACTACACTGGTAAGGGTGCACTAGTGAGACTACACTGGTAAGGGTGCACTAGTGAGACTACACTGGTGAGGCTGCACTGATGGGGCGGCACTGATGGGAAAAGATTAAAAAAAAAATTTTTGCTTTTAGAAAAAAAAAAACAAAAAAAAAACATTTGTGTACTTCCAGCCTGGACCAGAAGTGACATCATGACCGTGGCTCCAGTCCTCCAAGGCCATAGAGGGAATGAAAGCAGATCTATTCTTTAAACCCCTATGGGAGCAGCCGGCCGTGTCGGATCGTTTCTTAGGCAAACCGGCAGAAACAGTAACCCTGAGAAACACCGGCGAGCGGTGCAAGGGGACATTCCCTCCCGTCACTTCTGAAAGCGTTCCAGCGGCTCATGAGAAAGCCCGCTACCGGCTGATAAAAAACACAATACAGGATTATGGCCGATAGCTTCACCCATAATCCCAGTAAACCTCAAGGTATACACTCACTGGCCACTTTATTAGGTACACCTGTTCAATTGCTCGGTAACACAAATTACTACTCAGCCAATCACATGGCAGCAACTTAATGCATTTAGGCATCTAGACGTGGTGAAGACGACTTGCTGAAGTTCAAACCGAGCATCAGAATGGGGAAGAAAAAAATTTGAAGTGATTTTGAAAGTGACATGGTTGTTGGTGGCAGACGGGCCGGTCTGAGTATTTCTGGAATTTTCACACACAACCATCTCTCGGGGTTTACAGAGAATGGTGGGAAAAAGAGAAAATATCCAGTGAGCGGCAGTTGTGTGGAGGAAAATGCCTTGTTGAGGTCAGAGGAGAATGAGCAGACTGATTCCAGATGATAGAAAGGCAACAGTAACTCAAATAACCACTCGTTACATCCAAGGTATGCAGAATACCATCTCTAATAGTACAGCACATCCAACCTTGAAGCAGATGGGCTACAGCAGCAGAAGACCACACCGGGTGCCACTCCTATCAGCTAAGAACAGGAAACTGAGGCTACAATTGGCACAGGATCACCAAAACTGGACAACAGAAGATTGGAAAAAACGTTGCTGGTCTGATGAGTCTGGATTTCAGCTGCGACCTTCAGATGGTGGGGTCAGAATTTGGCGCATGGATCCATCCTGCCTTGTATCACCGGTTCAGGCTGGTGGTGGGGGTGTAATGGTGTGGGGGATGGGATATCACCGGTTCAGGCTGGTGGTGGGGTTGTAATGGTGGGGGGGAGATTTTCTTGGCCCCCTTAGTACCAATTGAGCATCATATAAACACCACGGCCTACCTGAGTATTGTTGGTGACCATGTCCATCCCTTTATGACTACAGTGTCCCCATCTTCTGATGGCTCCTTCCAGCAGGATAATGCACCATGTCACAAAGCTCCAATCATCTCACCACTGGACAATGAGGTCCCTGTCCTCCAATGGCCTCCACACTCACCACATCTCATCCAATAGAGCACCTTTGGGATGTGGTGGAACCCTGTCACAAAGCTCCAATCATCTCACCACTGGACAATGAGGTCACCGGAATCTAATGGCCTCCACACTCACCAGATCTCATGACTCCAATGGCCAATGGCATCCACACTCACCAGATCTCATGTCCATCTCTGTATGACTAAAGTGTCCCCATCTTCTGATGGCTCCTTCCAGCAGGATAATGCACCATGTCACAAAGCTCCAATCATCTCACCACTGGACAATGAGGTCCCTGTACTCCAATGGCCTCCACACTCGCCACATCTCCATCCAATAGAGCACCTTTGGGGTGTGTGGCCGACAAATCTGCAGCAACTGTGTGATGCTATCATGTCACTATGGACCAAGATCTCTGAGGAACATTCCCAGCACCTTGTTGTATCTATTCCACCAAGAATGAAGGCCAAAGGGATCCAACCCGGTACAGACAAGGTCTACCTAATAAAGTGGCCGGTGAGTGTATAATATGTATTGTGGTCGGCAAGTGGTTGAGAAAAGGCATTTTTAGTCCCCAAACAAGAGGCGAAACAGAAATGGAGCAGACCCCCCCCCCCCCTCCCCTCCATGATATCCACTTCTCCTCCTTGATTGTGTCTGACCTTCCTCTGCAGACCTAAAAGTTCACCGGAGCTCCCCGGAGTAAATGAGTTTCCTGTTGAACCAACACACCAATCAGTGCTCAATCAGTTTAACCTTTCCCGGCCCGGCACACCGCCCCCGGGGCTAGCAGACGGCATTTACCCTTCTCGTTTCCTGGCTGCCTGGATACACACAGGTTGATTGATCAATCCTTACCCCCCCCCCCCCCAATGACTGCCCACCGAGATTGACAGATCAGCCCAATCACAGGAACACTTGTTTGTTTAAAGACCTCCGAACATTCACTATCCCGACTACGCCAGATCCACTCTGCTGGAAACTTTAGTAAAATTCATGACATGAAACGAGGATATTTAACCACTCGCTGCCCGACTGACATTCCTCTCCTACATGTAGAAATATCCTTTTTTTTTTCTTTTTGGTAGAAAACTAAACAACCCCTCAAACATTATATCTTTTTTTTTTTTTTTTTTTAGGAAGAGGCCCTAAAGAATAAAAAATGGTGAGTGTTGCATATTTTTTTTTCGTTGCATGATATTTTCAAACGCAATTTTTTTTTTTTGGAAAAAAAACATTTTAAAAATGCCCAAAAAGATAATATAATCCCCCCTTTTTTTTTTTTGTAAAAGATGATGTTACGCAAAGTAAAAATAGATACCAAACATGTCGTCACGCTTTAAAATTGTTGATAGGCCCGTGGAATGGCGCCAAAACGGCGGAACCTAAAAATCTCCATAGGCGACGCTTTAAAACGTCCTCTACAGGTTACCAGGTTAGAGTTACTACTAGGAGGCGTGGCACTAGAATTATTGCTCTCGCTCTGATGTTTGCTGCAATATCTCAGTATTCTCATTTGCATGTGAGCAGCAGGGCATTAAATTAATTTTTTTATTTCATTTCAATTACAGTTTATTTTTTTAATTAAAATGTATTTATGTATTTTAATTAAATTTAAAAAAAAAAGAAAAAACTAGGATCCTCAGTCTCCCCCGCACATCACAACCCCTTCTTTACATCAGTTTCCTCAGTCTCCCCCTTCACATCAAAAAGTAAAATAAAAAAGTAAAAGCGCCCCCCTAATCCATCACGCACACATATGTAAAACGGTATTTGCACCACCAACTGGTAACCTGTAAAAGTGCTTAAAGCGTCGCCTATGGAGATTTTTAAGTACCGTACTTTGTTGCCATTCCACAAGTGTGCTCCGTTTTAAAGTCTGACCTGTTGGGTATCTATTTACTCGGCGTAACATCATCTTTTATATTTTACAAATAAATTGGGGTACATGTTTTGTTTTGTTTTTTTTTTAGTTCATTAAAGCGTATTTTTTTTTTTATTACGTTTGCAAAACCCCTGCGTAACACTGTGTGACATAAAAAAAATTGCAACACCCATCATTTTATTCTCTAGGGCAGTGATAGTGAACCTTAGCACCCCCAGATGTTTTGGAACTACATTTCCCATGATGCTCAACTACACTGCAGTGTAGTTGAGCATCATGGGAAATGTAGGTCCAAAACATCTGGGGTGCCAAGGTTTGCCATCACCGCTCCAGGGCCTATAAAAATACACGATCTATAAAAATATATCACGTTTGGGGGTTCTAAGTAATTTTTTACCAAAAAATACTGATGGGGCACAATTCCTCCCAATGACACCAACAACTGGGCCCAACGACACCAATAATGGGGCACAATTTCTCCTATTGACACCAACAATGGAACCCAATTACACAAGTAATGGGGCCCAATTCCTCCCAATGACACCAACAACGGGGCCCAATGACGCCAACAACGGGGCCCAATGACGCCAACAACGGGGCCCAATGACGCCAACAACGGGGCCCAATGGCACCAACAACGGGGCCCAATGGCACCAACAACGGGGCCCAATGGCACCAACAACGGGGCCCAATGGCACCAACAATAGGGCCCAATGACGGGGCACAATTTCTCCTATTGACACCAACAATGGAACCCAATTACACAAGTGATGGGGCCCAATTCCTCCCAATAACACCAACAATGGGGCCCAATGACACCAACGATGGGGCACAATTCCTCCCAACGACACCAATGATGGGGGATGCTTTACTCCCACTGACGCTAAGACATTTTGTACTCCCGATAGCCACAGTCCAGCCCCCAAAAGTCTGAAGGACAGTAAACCAGCCCCTTGTTTAGAAAGTTTGGAGACTCCAGTAATAGATCCTCTAAATATAAACACAGCAGTCCCTTCAGAACTTATGAAGACAACCCATTGTACTTACCTGAGGGAGGACTGTGCTGGCTCAGTGCTTGATGAAGGTTCTAGACTGATCGGTAAAACCTTTTCACTTTTGTAATTATCGAACCTCTGAAAGAATAAAACAGATCATTATTAATAACGGTTATGAATATCTTCTGGTGTGATCCATACACGTCCACTACTTAATGGGTGTGTGTGAAAGTTATATCATCTACAACCGCCTTTCTCAGTGTTATTTTTTTACCCCAGAGTAACCCTAGAAATAATATTCAGGTCTCAGAGAACCCCCCCGGGGATTAGTCTATCAGGGGTTATTGGAAAAGCACCCCTTACAGAGGTGGAGGACAGTGGGAGAAATGCTCCACTTGCAGTGGTGATAAGAAGGTCATCTTCACTGGCTCTGCTGCCAAGTGGTGTTGGACCTGGAACTATGAAGGTCCCATCAGATGGGAGGTCATTTAGCCACAGCTCAAGGAACCCCTAGCCAACCGAGGAGGAACCCTGGTTGAGAATGGCTGGTCTACAAGCTACGCAATTTACACAGCTATAGATGCTTTACTGTAATGGCGGGGAGCAGATAAAGGCAACCAAAAGGGCCACATCTGGCCCCACCGGGGCTGCAGTTTGGAGACCACTGACCTATCATAGCAAATCTTTGATTTCTTAGGTTCAGGTTCAGGATTTCTTAGGTTCTTCCACTCTATCAGAACCAAAGTTAGAGAGGTGTGTATTATCATTACCTTTATCTGTGCATGGGCCCATCTGACAACCAACTTCTTGGACAAGGCCATCTTCCCATTGAGACGTTGAATGGCTTTTTCTGCTTCCTGTTCAAAGCAAAAAAGAAAAACAGAACGATGACTTGGATAGAAATTGACTAAAAACGGATATGAAGTCTTGATCAGAATAGTAAAAGGGTCACCCCATGTGTGGACCTACAGTGGATATAAAAAGTTTACACACCCCGGGTGGTAAAATGTCAGGTTTCTGTGATGTAAACAATGAGACAAAAAAGTAATTTCAGAACTTTTTCCACCTTTAACGTGACCTATAAACTGTACAACTCAGTTGAAAAACAAACAAACTTTTTAGGTGGAGGGAAGTAAAAATAAAAAAAATAAAATAATATGGTTGCTTAAGTCTGCACACCCTTAAACTAATATTTTGTTGAAGCACCTTTTGATTTTATTCCAGCACTCAGTCTTTTTGGGTATGAGTCTATCAGCATGGCACATCTTGAGTTGGTAAATATTTGCCCGCCCCTTCTTTGCAAAAACATCCCAAATCTGTCAGATTGCGAGGACATCTCCTGCGCACAGCCCTCTTCAGATCACCGCACAGATTTTCAATGGGATTCAGGTCTGGGCTCTGGCTGGGCCATTCCAAAACTTTAATCTTCTTCTGGTGAAGACATTCCTTTGTTGATTTGGATGTATGCTTTGGGTCGTTGTCATACTGAAGGATGAAGTTTCTCTTCATGTTCAGCTTTCTAGCAGAACCCTGAAGGTTTTGTGCCAATATTGACTGGTATTTGGAACTGTAGAAAATTCCCTCTACCTTGACTAGGGCCCCTGTTCCAGCTGAAGAAAAAACAGCCCCAAAGCATGATGCTGCCACCACCATGCTTCACGGTGGGTATGGTGTTCTTTTGGTGATGTGCAGTGTTGTTTTTGCGCCAAACATATCTTGGAATTATGGCCAAAAAAGTTCACCCTTGGTTTCATCGGACCAGAACACATTTTCCCACATGCTTTTGGGAGACTTCAGGTGTGTTTTTGGAAAATTTAGCCGGGCTTGGATGTTTTTCTTGGTAAGAAAAGGTTTCTGTCTTGTTATTCTACCCCATAGCCCAGACATATGAAGAATACGGGAGATTGTTGCCACATGTACCATACAGACAGTACTTGTGAAGATATTCCTGCAGCTCCTTTAATGTTGCTGTAGGCCCCTTGGCAGCCTCCCTGACCAGTTTTCTTCTCGTATTTTCGTCAATTTTGGAGGGACGTCCAGTTCTTGGTAATGTCACTGTTGTGCCATATTTTCTCCACTTGATGACTGTCTTCACTGTGTTCCATGGTATATCTAATGCCTTGGACATTCCTTTGTGCCCTTCTCCTGACTGATACCTTTTAACAATGAGATCCTTCTGATGCTTTGGAAGCTCTCTGCGGACCATGGCTTGTTCTGTAGGGTGCAACTAAGAAAATGTCAGGAAAGACCTACTAGAACAGCGGAACTTTATTTGGGGTTATTCAGAGGCACTCTAAATGATGGCAGGTGTGTACTGGCTCTTATTTAACATGAGTTTTAATGTGATTGCATAATTCTGAACACGGCTACATCCCGAGTTATAAGAGGGTGTGCACACTTATGCAACCACATTTAGTTTTTTATTTTTACTCCCCCCCCCAAAAAAAGATTTCAGTTTGTTTTTGAATTGAGTTGTACAGTTTATAGCCCACATTAAAAGGTTTAAAAAGTTTTGAAATTATTTTTCTTTGTCCTTTTTTTTTACATCACAGAAACCTGACATTTTAACAGGGGTGTGTAAACTTTTTATATCCAGTGTGTGTGTGTAAATATATATATATATGCGCAACACTGTATCCAAAATAATATTATGTGATTTTTTTTTCTTCACATAAATAGAGCTTTCTTTTTGTGATATTCGATCACCACTGGGTTTTTTATTATTTAAAACGGAAAAAAAAAAAAATATATATATATATATATATATATATATATATATATATATATATATATAATATATATATATATATATATATATATATATATATATATATATATATATATATACACACACACACACACGAACAGTGGAGGGTAAAAAGTATTTGATCCCCTGCTGATTGTACGTTCGCCCACTGACAAAGAAACGATCAGTCTATAATTTTAATGTTCGGTCTAGTATAACATTGAGAGACAGAATAACAACAAAAATATCCAGAAAAACCCATTTCAAAAAAAGTTATAAAATTGATTTGCATTTTAATGAGTGAAATAAGTATTTGATCTCCTATCAATCAGCAAGATTTCAGGCTCCTATACAGGTAACGAGCTGAGATTAGGAGCACTCTCTTAAAAGGGAATGCTCTTAATATCAGCTTGTTACCTGTATAAAAGATACCTGTCCACGGAATCAATCAGATTCAAATCTCTCCACCAAGACCAAAGAGCTGTCCAAGGATGTCGGGGAGAAGATTGTAGACCTACACAAGGCTGGAATGGGCTACAAGACCATCGCCAAGCAGCTTGGTGAGAGGGTGACAACAGTTGGTGCGATTATTCGCTAATGGAAGAAACACAAAATAACTGTCAATCTCCCTCGGTCTGGGATTCCATACAAGATCTCACCTCATGGAGGTTCAATGATCATGAGATTGATGAGGAATCAGCCCAGAACTACACGGGAGAATCTTGTCAATGATCTCAGCTGGGACCATAGTCACCAAGAAAACAATTGGTAAAACACTACACCGTGAAGGACTGAAATCCTGCAGGGCCCGCAAGGTTCCCCTGCTCATATTTATTTCCCTCATTAAAATGCGAATCAATTCATAACTTTTTTTAAATGAATCTTTCTGGATATTTTTGTTGTTGTTCTGTCTCTCACTGATAAAATAAACCGACCATTAAAATTATAGACTGATCATTTCTTTGTCAGTGGTCAAATGTACAAAATTAGCAGGGGGGGGGGGGCAAGTATTTTTTTTCGGATCACGGTGTGTGTGTGTTAGCCTATATATATGTAATTTTCACAAGGATTGTAGAAACTTACCAGTTTAGTCTCAAAATTTACAAAGCAGTAGCCCCGGGGTTGACCTTCTAGGGGGCCGGACTTGTGAAACAGGAAATCAAACTGCTTCACGTTTCCGAATTTCTGCAGGAGGTTTAACAGATGGTACCTAAAAGGAATAAACAATAAAAAATTCAAAATGTTTAAACTGTAAAAACACAAGCACTATTTTACCTTCAAATATTTGACTGTATCAAATAAAGGGTACGGTATGTCATGGCAAAATAAAACATACAGCACATATCTGCAATACATGTACATATCTCCACGTTTTGAAGGTACCTGCAAAAAACTCATCCCGCCAACCGGGCTTCTTCCTATCATTTGAGAAGGCGTTTCGACAGAGTGGCTTGGGACTATATGACAGAAGCTCTCAAATCGCTAGGCATATGCGATCGCATGCTCCAATTTATCCTAGCTTTATATTCAATTCCAACAGCCACCTGTCGAACGCCTTCTCCATATCGAACGGGACGCGACAGGGTTGCCCCCTGTACCCTCTCATATTTGTGCTGACCTTAGAACCTGCCAGGAACTATGAAATCAGGCCGAGACAGAAGTACAGTTAAAGCACACTTGTTTAATAATAAAAGTAAAAACAAACGTAGTCAAAACATAGCCAAAGTTCAGTAACCGGAACGGTTAGTCAGACAAGCCAAAATGTCAGGGATCAATGTAGTGGAACAGCAAGCAGAATCTGGAGCCAGAAGGGATGTCAGCAAAGCAAGTCTTGAACAGGATCGAAGGAGATAATTTCTGTGATGTTGACCAAGGCGAAGGCAGAGCTCCTCTGGACTGGATGGCTTAAGTCGGCAGGACTGATGAGCAGGATATCATCAACAGCTGAGTAACTATGGACAGATAGGAGCTGGCAATTAGCCGACAGCTGAGCGGCCAGCTCAGAGAAAGAAGGGCTGAGCCCAGCCCTGACAGAACCCCTGCTCCGCACACTAAGAGCTAATCCTGACATTAAAAAGGAGTCAAACTAAAAGGCCGTCAATACAAATGATCAGCTTATGTAGATGACATTTTGATGTTCCTCACCGATCCCATTACCTCAATTCCCAACCTACTGAAAGACTTTTCTCTATTCAAAAACACTTTCCAACCTCCAAATCAATTTTTTCAAAATCACGAGCGCTGAATATATCTCTCCCTCAATCCTCTTTAACTCACTACCAAATTAACTTCCAATTTGGTTGGGACTCACACACCATTACCTACCTCGGGGTCCAGCTCCCGGTCAAATTATCCGAACTATACTCCAGAAATTTCCTCCCAATCCTGGGAATCATCCAACAAGATCTTAAAAAATGGTCAACGGGTCCTTTCTCCTGGTTCGGGAGAGCGGCCATTATCAAGATGAATGTCCTTTTCCTCATACAGGCAGATTTGCAGGGATTTCATCTGGCACTCCAAGCATCCTCGGTTGGGCTGGAATAGATTAGTGACCCCTAAATTGAAAGGGGGGAAATCGGCCTCCCAGACCTAAATAAATACTATTGGTCGTGCCACCTGACTACAGTGGTAGACTGGCATGTCCACACTAATACCAAAGACTGTAATAAACTCAAAAACTCATTCTTCCAAGTACCGATTAGCCATTCAACATGGATCAAGCCGACTTTAATCCCAAGAGAGAGAGTGCCAACCATCCTATAATTGGCCCTACACTACAAAGCTTCAGGATAGCATGTAAAAAACGGAATCTTGCGTCCTCCCCCAGACCCCAACTGACGGTAACCCAGAATTTGCCCCCCGATCTCCCTCTTCACAGCGTTAGCCACAGAACCCCAGAGACATCTCTCCGGGCTGAAAACTTTTTTTTAAAGAGGCTTCTACAATTCAGTGCTCTCTCATCTAAAATCCCGGACCACTTCATCCCCTTCTTCAAATACCTACAGATTAGGCACTTTCTAAATGGCGCCAAACCACTAGCCACATGGTGCAGGGATCACACCACTTTCTAAGCTATCTGCTCCAGATCAGATCCCCAAAGACACGTGATCTCAGATCTTTATTCACTTATGTTTGCTGATCATGATCCTAAAGCGAACAAACTTAGCCAACACTGGGAAAGGGAATTGGAGGTAGACCTCTCAGTAGAGGACTGGCAACATAACTATACCCAGATTCATAAAGGTTCAATGAATGTTTCCGTACATGAAAATGATTTCAAAATATACTCGAGGTGGTATGGGACTCCAGATAAACTTCATAAGTACTATCCTAACGTATCACCACTCTGCTGGAGATGTAAGATGGCCAACGGCTCACTTCTCCACATATGGTGGCAATGCCCAATGATACAACCCTTCTGGAAAAATGTACACCACCTTATTACCAAAATAACAACTTACGCACCCGATTACACACCGGCACAATTTCTCCTCCACCACACATCCCTACCCCAATCAAATTACAGAAAGTCCTTGACTCTGCACCTCATCAATGCAGCCAAGATATGCATACCCCTCCACTGGAAGGAAATCACCCCCCCCCCCCCCCCCCAGTACTTCTGAATGGCTCCAACAAATAGGCAAGATTGCAGAAATGGAAGATTTAGTCCATCAGGCCAGGGAAACACATACCAAATTCTGCAAAACTTGGGCATGTTGGAAGCACTATACAGTTTCCGAATCAGCTGAATTCAACAGGCCTTCCAACAATCTACAGAGCTTGACCTGAGGGTGCGAGAGACCTCAAAAGGAGGAATCTGCAAAAGTCTAAAAATGGATGTCTAATACTCAATCCATAAATGCAACCTACGTATAAAAAAAGTACAGAATGGACTCCAGATGCAATCTCACTTACATTAGTCCAAGAACACCTCGCCTACCTCCCCTACCCCTTCCCGTAACCCTTTCTCACCATAAAGGGGTCTAGACTCCCAGGTATTGGCCCTTAGTCATACTTTAGGCTACAAAAAATTGATGAAGTAACAACTATCGGTTCTGGATACTCCAATTTGACAGTTATGCAGATAAGCTCTAGACGAAATGACCTGCATTAGGCAGACTTCAGTTGTTACCCCAAATTTACAACTTATTGTTATTATGCAATGATAAACATCGCTTGTTTTCCGATTCATACAATTTAGGAGGCGGGAAGGGATGAAAGACTGGGAGAGGGTCGCATTTGCCCCCCCCCCCCCGCGCCGTCCAGGGTTCGTTCCCATGCGGGGTGGATGGTTGGACTGGAGCGGCATACTCTGCAGAACGGACTCGGGGCTCCTTATTCCCGGTACTTTATCCCTTTCATTGCCCAGCTCTACTTGTTCTCTGTCAGGGCTGGGCTCAGCCCTTCCTTCTCTGCGCTGGCCGCTCAGCTGTCGGCTAATTGCCAGCTCTCTTCTCTCTCCACAGTTTACCCGCTTTTGTGGATCTGCTCGTCAGTCCCGCCTACTTAAAGATCTCCAGCTCACTTCATTCCTGCCTTCGCCTTGGTCACATCACAAGAAACCTTCTCCTGCGTTCCTGTTTAAATACTGGCTTTGCTGACATCCCTTCTGGCTCCTTATCCTGCTTGCTGTTCCTCTACTTGGATCCCTGACTTCTGGCTTAGCTGACTACCCGATCTGGTTACTGAACTCTGGCTATGCTTTGACTACGCTTACTCTATTTACCTGGTTTCTGACATTCTCTAAAGTCCAAGAGGCTTAAGTATAGCAGCGTACCTTTGTTACCATCATCACATTTATTGGACATGGAATATACTCCATATGTATGTTTTAATGCCTGTACTACTCTTCACCCTGTAAAAACCTCAAAAAAAAATATTGAAAAAAAAAAAAAAAAAAAGTTGTATGTATGTATGTATGTATGTATGTATGTATGTATGTATGTATGTATATATATATATATATATATATATATATATATATATATATATATATATATATATATACACACACACATACACACACACACACACACACATACATACATACATATATATACAGTGGCTTGCGAAAGTATTCGGCCCCCTTGAACTTTTCAACCTTTTGCCACATTTCAGGCTTCAAACATAAAGATATAAAATTTTAATTTTTTGTGAAGAATCACCAACAAGTGGGACACAATTGTGAAGTGGAACGAAATCTATTGGATATTTTAAACTTTTTTAGCAATTAAAAAACTGAAAAGTGGTGCGTGCAAAATTATTCGGCCCCTTTACTTTCAGTGCAGCAAACTCACTCCAGAAGTTCAGCGAGGATCTCTGAATGATCCAATGTTGTCCTAAATGACTGATGGTGATAAATAGAATCCACCTGTGTGTAATCTCTGTATAAATGCACCTGCTCTGTGATAGTCTCAGGGTTCTGTTGAAAGCGCAGAGAGCATCATGAAGACCAAGGAACACGCCAGGCAGGTCCGTAATACTGTTGTGGAGAAGTTTAAAGCCGGATTTGGATACAAAAAGATTTCCCAAGCTTTAACTGCTTCAGATCCGGGCCATTGCCAAATGACGGCAACAGCGCGGATCTAAATTGCCGGGACTATGTCCATTGACGTCGTCCCGTGCACGAGCGGCCTGCGCGCCCCCTGCAGGGCGCACGCGGCGCGCTCGGTGATCAGCGAGTCTATGAGACTCGCCTGATCACAGATCAGAGTAAGGGGTTGGTCCCAACCCCTTACCACATGATCAGCTGTCAGCCAATGACAGCTGATCATGTGATGTAAACAGAGCCGGTAATCGGCTATTTTTCCTCCTCGCGCTGACAGCGTGAGGAGGAAAAAAAAACCCGATCACCGGCGGCCGTGATCGGGACATCAGTCCCGATTACGGCGATCATCTGTCACAAAGCAATAGGCAGCAGTGCTGCCTACCAGTGCCCACCAGATTAACCCATCAGTGCCCACAGTGCCATCAATCAGCGCCACCCATCAGTGCCCACAGTGCCACCCATCAGTGCCCACAGTGCCATCCATCAGTGCCCACAATGCCACCCATCAGTGCCACCCATCAGCACCCACATCAGTGCCACCCATCAGCACCCACATCAGTGCAACCTATCAGTGCCCATCAGTGTCACCTACCAGTGCCCATAAATGCCCATCAGTGCCGCCCATCACTGCCCATCAGTGCCACCCATCAGTGCCCCCCATCAGTGCCCCCCCATCAGTGCCACCTATCTGTGCCACCTATCTGTGCCACCTATCTGTGCCGCCCATCCGTGGCCATCAGTGCCGCCTTATCTGTGCCCATCAGTACCGCCTTATCTGTCCCCATCAGTGCCGCCTTAACTGTGCCTATCAGTGCCGCCTTAACTGTGCCTATCAGTGCCGCCTTAACTGTGCCTATCAGTGCCGCCTTATCTGTGCCTATCTGTGCCGCCTTATCTGTGCCTATCTGTGCGCCTTATCTGTGCCTATCTGTGCCCATCAGTGCAGCCTATCAGTGCCCACCAGTGCCGCCTCATCAGCGCATATCAATGAAGGAGAAAAATTACCTGTTTGCAAAATTTTATAACAAACTATTAAACATGATTTTTTTTTTTTTTAAAAATTTTCCATCTTTTTTTGTTTGTTTAGCAAAAAATAAAAACCCCAGCTGTGATTAAATACCACCAAAAGAAAGCTCTATTTGTGGGAAAAAAATGATAAAAATTTCATTTGGGTACAGTGTTGTATGACCGCGCAATTGTCATTCAAAGTGCGACAGCGCTGGAAGCTCAAAATTGGTCTGGGCAGGAGGGGGGTTTAAGTGCCCAGTAAGCAAGTGGTTAAACATCCCAAGGAGCACTGTGCAAGCGATCATTTTGAAATGGAAGGAGTATCAGACCACTGCAAATCTACCAAGACCTGGCTGTCCCTCTAAACTTTCAGCTCAGAGATGCAGCCAAGAGGCCCATGATCACTCTGGATGAACTGCAGAGAACTACAGCTGAGGTGGGAGAGTCTGTCCACAGGACAACAATCAGTCGTACACTGCACAAATCTGCCCTTTATGGAAGAGTGGCAAGAAGAAAGACATTTCTCAAAGATATCCATAAAAAGTCTCGTCTAAAGTTTGCCACAAGCCACCTGGGAGACACACCAAACATGTGGAAGAAGGTGCTCTGGTCCGATGAAACCAAAATCAAACTTTTTGGCCACAATGCAAAACGATATGTTTGGTGTAAAAGCAACACAGCTCATCACACTCAACACACCATCCCCACTGTCAAACATGGTGGTGGCAGCATCATGGTTTGGGCCTGCTTTTCTTCAGCAGGGACAGGGAAGATGGTTAAAATTGAGGGGAAGATGGATGCAGCCAAGTACAGGACCATTCTGGATGAAAACCTGTTGGAGTCTGCAAAAGACCTGAAACTGGGACGGAGATTTATCTTCTAACAAGACAATGATCCCAAACATACAGCAAAATCTACAAAGGAATGGTTCACAAATAAACGTATCCAGGTGTTAGAATGGCCAAGTCAAAGTCCAGACCTGAATCCAATCGAGAATCTGTGGAAAGAGCTGAAAACTGCTGTTCACAAACGCTCTCCATCCAACCTCACTGAGCTCGAGCTGTTTTGCAAGGAAGAATGAGCAAGAATTTCAGTCTCTCGATGTGCAAAACTGATAGAGACATACCCCAAGCGACTTGCAGCTGTAATCGCAGCAAAAGGTGGCTCTACAAAGTATTAACGCAAGGGGGCCGAATAATTTTGCACGCCCCACTTTTCATTTTTTTATTAGTTAAAAAAGTTTCAAAAATCCAAAAGATTTCGTTCCACTTCACAATTGTGTCCCACTTGTTGGTGATTCTTCACAAAAAAAAAAAATTTATATCTTTATGCTTGAAGCCTGAAATGTGGCAAAAGGTTGAAAAGTTCAAGGGGGCCGAATACTTTCGCAAGCCACTGTATATATATATATATACATACATACACACAGTGCCTTGAAAAAGTATTCACACCCCTTGAAATTTTCCACATTTTGTCATGTTACAACCAAAAACATAAATGTATTTTATTGGGATTTTATGTGATAGACCAACACAAAGTGGCACGTAATTGTGAA
>JBBDGP010003481.1:0-127500 GCA_037952835.1 Lithobates septentrionalis | reverse complement strand
GGGAATTTGTAAAGTTTACCTTGTAGTAGGATACCTGACTAAATATGTTGAGGATATTGTGGGCATGTTGTAGGGATGTATGTGGTGAAGTTAGAAGAAGAATGATGTCGTCTGCAAAAAGATTATTATTATGGGATTTACCTAAGTGGGAGAATCCTGGCGTACCAGGATGAGCTCTGATTTTTTCAGATAGGGACTCTATAAGCAGGTTAAAAATTGAGGGGGATAGAGGGCACCCCTGCCTAGTTCCATTGGTGATGGAAAAAGGGAGAGATAGTATGTTAGTTGTGTATACACCGACCCTGTTGAATGCCTTCTCCGCATCCAAAGAGAGTAGCAGAGAAGGCACCCGACAGGACCCAGCATAATGTGTGATATTAATAACTCTCTTGTGGCATCTGATGCCTGCCTGCCCTTGGTGAAACCCATTTGGTCAGGCTTAATCAAAGTTGTCAAGATTGAAAGTCTGTGGGCCAGGATTTTGGCATACAACTTTACATCCGTATTTAGTAAAGAGATAGGTCTGAAATTGGCTGGCGTATTAGGGTCTTTACCTGGTTTTGGGATAGTAAAAGCATATGCCTTGAGCATTTCAGTGGTAAACGAGGCAGAAGACATTGCTTCGGAGTAAACCTCCTTCAATGTAGGGGAGAGAGCTTCATGAAAGGTTTTGTAGTAGCTATTTGGTAATCCATCTGGGCCTGGGGATTTGCAACCAGGAAGAGTTTTTATCGCCTTCCGGATCTCAGGCTCTGTGATAGGCGAGTTAAGAGATTCTAGTTGTGATTGTGATAGAGAGGGGAGTGAGAGATCTGCCAAGAAAGTTAAAATGGCATCATCTGAGGGTTGTGGAGTATCGGGGTCTTCCTTTAAATTATAGAGGGAGGGATAGTATTCCGCAAAAGTGTTTGCTATTATCTGAATTACGAATTAGAAAGGGAATTTTCGTTTGTGTTTTGCAATCTTTTAGTCTCTGGGCCAGAAATTTTCTAGCTCGGTTCCCAGAAGAATAATGATTTAATTTGAGAGTTTGAATATGTTTGTCATACTGTTCTAGAAGCATGAGCCTGAGATTTGAACATAGCTTGGTTAGTTTGTTTACTGTGGGAGCATTGGGTAAATTTTTATTTTGGCACTCTAGAAGTCTGATATCAGTTAGGAGGGCGTCTAGTCTTAGTGTCCTCTGCCTCTTTGACCGCAAACACATTTGAAGTAGAATGCCTCTGATATAGGCTTTATGAGCACACCACACAGTAGATGGATTGGTCACAGAATGGGCGTTAAGAGCAAAGTATTCATTTAGGTGTTTGGTTACATAGTTGAATAGTAGGTGAGGTTGAAAAAAAGACACAAGTCCATCAAGTCCAACCCATGCCTTATTATGTGTCAGTATTACATTGTATATCCCTGTATGTTGCGGTCATTCAGGTGCTTATCTAATAGTTTCTTGAAGCTATTGATCCTCCCCGCTGAGACCACCGCCTGTGGAAGGGAATTTCACATCCTTGCCGCTCTTACAGTAAAGAACCCTCTACGTAGTTTAAGGTTAAACCTCTTTTCTTCTAATTTTAATGAGTGGCCACGAGTCTTGTTAAACTCTCTTCTGCGAAAAAGTTTTATTTCTGTTGTGGGGTCACCAGTACGGTATTTGTATATTGAAATCATATCCCCTCTCAAGCGTCTCTTCTCCAGAGAGAATAAGTTCAGTGCTTGCAACCTTTCCTCATAACTAAGATCCTCCAGACCCTTTATTAGCTTTGTTGCCCTTCTTTGTACTTGCTCTATTTCCAGTACATCCTTCCTGAGGACTGGTGCCCAGAACGGGATAGCATACTCTAGGTGCGGCCGGACCAGAGTCTTGTAGAGTGGGAGAATTATTGTTTTATCTCTGGAGTTGATCCCCTTTTTAATGCATGCCAATATTCTGTTTGCTTTGTTAACAGCAGCTTGGCATTGCATGCCATTGCTGAGCCTATCATCTACTAGGCCCCCCAGGTCGTTTTCCATCCTAGATTTCCCCAGTGTTTCTCCCCCCAGTGTATAGATTGCATTCATATTTTTGCCACCCAAATGCAATATTTTACATTTTTCTACATTGAAGCTCATTTGCCATGTAGTTGCCCACCCCATTATTTTGTTCAGATCTTTTTGCAAGGTTTCCACATCCTGCGGAGAAGTTATTGCCCTGCTTAGCTTAGTATCGTCTGCAAATACAGAGATTGAACTGTTTACCCCATCCTCCAGGTCGTTTATGAAATAATTAAATAGGATTGGTCCCAGCACAGAACCCTGGGGACCCCCACTTCCCACCCCTGACCATTCCGAGTACTCCCCATTTATCACCACCCTCTGAACTCACCCTTGTAGCTAGTTTTCAATCCATGTACTCACCCTATGGTCCATGCCAATGGACCTTATTTTGTACAGTAAAAGTTTATGGGGAACTGTGTCAAATGCTTTTGCAAAATCCAGATACACCACGTCTACGGGCCTTCCTTTATCTAGATGGCAACTCACCTCCTCATAGAAGGTTAGTAGATTGGTTTGGCAAGAACGATTCTTCATGAATCCATGCTGATTACTGCTAATGATACCATTCTCATTACTAAAATCTTGTATATAGCCCCTTATCATCCCCTCCAAGAGTTTACATACTATTGATGTTAGGTTAACTGGACTGTAATTCCCAGGGATGTATTTTGGGCCCTTTTGAAATATTGGTGCTACATTGGCTTTTCTCCAATCAACTGGTACCATTCCAGTCAGTAGACTGTCTGTAAAAATTAGGAACAACGGTCTGGCAATCACTTGACTGAGTTCCCTAAGTACCCTCGAATGCAAGCCATCTGGTCCCGGTGATTTATTAATGTTAAGTTTCTCAAGTCTAATTTCAATTCTGTCCTCTGTTAACCATGGAGGTGCTTCCTGTGTTGTGTCATGAGGATAAACACTGCAGTTTTGGTTACTGAAGCCCCCCAATTCACTCGTGAGAACTGAGGAGAAGAATAAATTCAATACCTTCGCCATCTCCCCATCCTTTGTAACCAGATGTCCTTCCTCATTCTTTATGGGGCCAATATGGTCTTTCCTCCCTTTTTTTACTGTTTACATACTTAAAGAATTTCTTGGGATTTTTTTTGCTCTCCTCCGCTATGTGTCTTTCATGTTCTATCTTAGCCGTCCTAATTGCACCCTTACATTTCTTGTTGCATTCTTTATAAAGTCTGAATGCTGAGGATGATCCCTCAACCTTGTATTTTTTGAAGGCCTTCTCCTTTGCTTTTATATGCATTTTTACATTGGAGTTAAGCCATCCAGGACTTTTGTTCGCTTTTTTAAATTTATTACCCAATGGGATGCATTGGCTAATACCCTTATTTATTATGCTCTTAAAGCAAACCCATCTCTCCTCCGTGTTCTTTGTTTCTAATATTTTATCCCAATTTATGCCTTTCAGCAAGGTTTGTAGTTTAGGGGAGTTGGCTCTTTTGAAATTCAGTGTCTTTGTATTCCCTTTATGTTTCCTATTTGTGTGATTTATACTGAAACTAATTGACCTGTGATCGCTGTTACCTAAATTGCCCCATATTTCCACATCCGGTCTGTATTGTTGGTAATCAGTAGATCCAGTAATGCTTTATTTCTAGTTGGTGCGTCTAACATCTGACCCATAAAATTGTCCTGCAAGACATTAAGGAACCGGAGAGCCTTAAATGAATGCACGGTTCCCTCCGCCAAGTCTATGTCTGGATAATTAAAATCCCCCATTATGATAACACTTCCCATCCTTGCTGCTAATCCAAATTAGGGGGTTAGGGGGCCTATAGCATACTCCCAGTATTATTTTCCCCTTAGCTTCATCCCTTTGGAGCTCTACCCATAAGGATTCCACCTCCTCCCTAGCTCCCTCAGTGATGCCATCTCTCACATTCACTTGTACATTATTCTTGGTATATAGGCATACCCCTCCCACTTTTTTACCCTCTCTATCCTTGCGGTAAAGGGTATACCCTTGAATGTTTGCCAGCCAATCATGAGAGCTGTTGAACCAGGTCTCTGAAATTCCCACAAAATCCAAATCCTCCTCGTACAACAGTATCTCTAGTTGACCCATCTTGTCCGCCATGCTCCTGGCATTGGTGAACATGCCACATAGTTTGGACCGGTCGCATATTGTCCTCATATTGGGTGTTTATACTTACCTTGTGCTTTGGTCAACCTACCACTAATGCCCCCAATATTACCCTCTGGAATAGCTTCCGCGCTGACTATCTCTACCTCTGGACCCTCCCCCCCATCGCCTAGTTTAAAAACCCCTCTAACTTTTTGGCCATCTTTATTCCGAGCAGATCTGCACCCTTCTCATTTAGGTGCAGTCCGTCCCTTCTATAGTACCGGTTATCGACTGAAGTCGGCCCAGTCCTCCAGGAACCCAAACCCCTCCTTACTACACCAGCTCTTCAGCCACTTGTTTACTTCCCTAATCTCCCTCTGCCTTTCTGGTGTGGCTTGATGTACCGGTAGTATTCCTGAGAATACTACCTTGGAGGTCCTTTTCCTCAATTTAGCTCCTAAGTCCCTAAAATCGTTCTTTAGGACACTCCATCTGCCTCTGACTTTGTCATTGGTGCCAACGTGCACCATGACAGCTGGGTCTTCCCCAGCCCCTCCCAGTAATCTGTCCACCAGATCCGTAATGTGCCGAACCCGAGCACCCGGTAGACAACATACTGTTCGGTGCTTCAGGTCTTTGTTACAGATTGCCCTCTCTGTCCTTCTAAGAATTGAGTCCCCTACCACCAGAATCTGTCTTTCCTTTCCCTTCGCTGCCCCCCCAGTCTCACTGGAGGAGTTCTTCCCCCGGCAGCTAGGAGAGTCCCTCAGCTTCAGCAGTGCTGGTCCCTGACTGGTTTCACCAATGTTACTCAATGGAGCGTACTTATTGGGATGCTCCAGTCCTGGATCGGCCTCCCTGGCACTTCCCCCTCTACCCTTCCTGACTGTCACCCATCTACTCTTTGCTAGTGCCTGCACCTCTTTGTCTCCACCCGCCTCTGTGCTGGCCCCTGACGGCACCTGTCGTGTACATTCCTGGCTCTCCTTTAGTATGGAGGGACTTCTCAGTGCTGACAGTTGCTTCCCCAGATTCAGAACCTGGGCATCCAGGGAAACAATGTGCTTAAATTTTGCACAGCAGTATTCGCCCTCGATTGGATGATCAAGGAACGCATACATGCAGCAAGATGTACAAAGAGGGTTATACGGGCTACTTGTGAGGGTTGTTGAAAGGCTTAGCTCGCCAGATGTACAGTAGGCAGGAGTTGCTGTGTGTCCCTCGTTCACTGTGAAGGAAGCAGGGGTGTGGTCTGACCACGTTATATCATGGATGGTAGAGGAGGAGATCTTTTGTAGCTGAACTTTGTCCACCAAAATTAGGTCGATGCGGGAATACAAATTATGCCTGGAAGAATGGAAGGTGTAGTTCCGCTCCTTAGAGTGTTGACACCTCCAGGCATCATACATCTTTTCAGCATGGAGCAAATGTTGCAATGAAGGTAGAGGACGTTGTGAATTAGAGGTGGTGTCCATCTTATAGTCTACTGATATGTTATAATCTCCGCAAATTATGACTGCACCTCGCTTAATTAAATTGACCTTGCGGCATAGCTTTTTCAGAAAGCGAAGCTGGTGGGTGTTGGGTGCATATAAATTGATTATTGTGTAGAGGTTGTTGTTAAATTCACCGACCAAAATCAGGTAGCGTCCCTCAGGGTCTGTGTGAGTCTCCTGATGATACTGCTACAAGAGTTTGAAGAGTAATTAAAATGTACAAAGTGCACTAAAAAACAAGAAAACAGTCAGACTTTCAAGCTACTGTAGCTTTAGTATGTATGAATAAGTAAAATGAAAAAAAATGTATATATTAGAAGGCCAGGGGAGGGTTATTAAGCTGACCACTCGCACTTTTTTGGTTCCAGTGCGTGATTCGGTACAGTACATTGCGGTTGCTTATTCATTGTTTGTCGATCAAGTCTTGCTCCCTGTCGCAGGTAGGATTCGTAACCCCCTTTTTCATTTTACGTTCAAATCATTTTTAACTAGTTGCCGCCCACAAACTGTCAAATGATGACGGGGCGGTGCGGCTCTCATTCTAGGATGACATCATATGATGGCATCAGTAAGAAGGGTCGCTGGTTCAAATCCCAACCACGACACTACCTGCCTGAAGTTTGCATGTTCTCCCTGTGCCTGCGTGGGTTTCCTCCAGGTACTCCGGTTTCCTCCCACACTCCAAATCTTACCTTTGATTTCCCTTCCACCTCCGGCCTTGGCAAGAGCCTGCCAGCCCCTGCACAACAGCAGCAGCTAGACTAGTTGGGACGACCAGCCTTTTCAGTAGGGGGCGCGGCCATATGTAACAACTTCTTCAACTGCTCCTTCAACCGGTGCCGCCTATTACATGTTTGTACTTCAAGCTATAAGGCACACCTGAAGACCACCTGCCATCTGAAACCACTAAAAAAATCCTGACTAAGCCGGGTGGATGTCCTTTGGTTGGGGTTTTACCTCTCCACACACCCCACCCCTTCACTTGCCGTATTCCTGCTACACGGCTTCACGGCAGGATTCCAATCCGGCCTCATCACCTTTCTCCACTCCACTCACGAATGCAAGAACCTGCAGTCAGCGGCTACCGACTCACGGGCCATAGACTCCCTGCTACAGACTGAATTAGATAAGGGGTTCATCATCGGACCCTTCTCACAGTCGCCTTTTCAGATTTGGAGAGTCAGCCCTATTGGGTTTGTCAAGGGCAAGTTCTCAAATAAACTCTGCTTAGTGTACTTGTCTGTGCCTCGTTTTTCACATATCCCAAGTCTGAATTTTCTGATTCCTTTCGAGGAATTTTCTCTCAAGAACACATCAGTTGACCTGGCCATCCAGGCCATCATTAAGATAAGCACTGGCGCCTGGCTGTTTAAAGCAGATATCGCAGATGCGTTCAAAGTCCTGCCTATTGAGCCATCCCTCTGGCAGTGGCACGGCGTGAAATGGAGGGACTCTTATTTTTTGCAACTAAGTTTACCTTTGGGTCAAAAAAGCAGCCCGTGGCTGTTTAACATTTTCACCCAGTCCCTTACATGGATCTTATCACATCAGGCCCATTGTCAGATTGTTATTCATTGTCTCGATGATTTCCTGCTCATCGAACGGCCAGACATACCCCCAGTACATCTAGACAAGCTGAGAGTGGTGTTCAACAACCTCAATGCAACAAACCGGACCCGGAGTGGACATCGACTTCTTTCGGACCAGCAACGCCTGGTGCCCATTAACGATCCTTAACCGGCTGCTCTCACCTACCCAGCCAGTCTGTCTCCAGCCCGTTACTTCCTTTTCTGGTCAACCCCCTGAGTGATAGCAAATTCATTAAACATGTTAGGGTCCTATTAGTCAACTTAGGCCTTGACCCCAGTTGGTATCCAGGACATTTCTTCTGAATCGGCGCAGCCTCAGCCGCATCTTAGCATGGAGTACCAGACCATGTGATCAAGAAACTAGGCAGATGGAAGTCTGCCTGCTTCACCAGATACATTCCGAACCCTCAAGTGGAGATGACCCAAGCCTTCTCCAAGCTTGCTCAATAAGGTTAGACCCAATAAAGATATACTTCCCTACCTGGTTAATTTTGCTCCCTTTTCTTGGCATACTGACCAGACGACCAAAAGCCACATCTCAGGTCTATTTATGTTGTGAGTCTTGTCGCATGTTTATATGATCCACATTTGTCTCGGTCGTAGGGCCACGACCATAAATTAGAAGGCCAGTATGGTGTCCTGAATTTATGGGAGGAGTCCAGAGGTTTTTTTAAGCCGGCCACTCGCCTTTGCTCTTTGTCGGTTCCAGTGCGCGATACCCTCCCTCCCATTCCCATTTTACAGCACTTCTCAGCACATTCTTCTCCACAATCATCCATTACTTATCTTGGGTATGCCCCCTTTTCTTGGCATACCGACCAGACGACCAAAAACCACACCTCAGGTCTATTTATGTTGTGAGTCTTGTCGCGTGTTTATGTGATCCACATTTGTCTCAGTCATAGGGCCATAAATATATATATATAGTGTGTGTGTGTGTGTATATACCGCATATTAGGTAAATTTAGTAAATTGTGTGTTAGGAAGGTTAAAAGTTTGCCTCTGTTCCAGCTTGGCTGACGTTGTGTGTGCTTCCGTGCTGACCGGTGGGTGTCGCTGTTACCATTAGTCAGTGTTGGAAGGGTAACGTGTCAAGTGTATAGATGTTCCCCTGTCTCTGAGACAAGCTCGGTGAAGGTGGTCCTCCGAGTTGCATTATAGGAAGGGGGTATTTATGGGACAGACGAATGTTCTAAGGTCGTTTTGCAGCCACCTGCTGGCCCTCCTGGCTGACAGGTATGCGTTAAGGAGCTACCTTGTGGTCCTCCGGTCGGGAGGCCCATGATGCTACGGCGCAGGGGTGGGTCCAGAGGCTTGTCTGGGGCCTACCACCGCGGCCGAGGAATGGTCCTGAGCTGTCGGTCCTGTGTGACGAAGCTGGACAGCCGAGGAGATCTCAGGGGAGGACCCGTCTTGGAGAGATCACGCAGCGTGCTGGTCTATAGAGGGGCCTGGTGACTCGGTTGTAGGAGGTATCCAAAAGAAGTAATTATACAGCATAGTGTCGCCGGTTCGGCTTAAAGGTTCAGGTACTGTGACTTACTGTTCACTGCAGAAGATCTGATACATCCTGTGGCAGAGGATCGTGCAGATTTACCCCCCCAAGTAAGTCTGTGGCACAGACTTTAGATTCGTGCTGCGTACTGGCTGCTAGACTGGTGAGAGAGGCCTATCCAGACGAACAAAGAGTGCGTCCCATGAGGGGAATGCATTCCACATAATTATCTGAATTCTACTGGGACATTTGTTGCTAAGATCTTGTAAGAAGATATTTGAGTTTCTCCTGAAGGTTTCCTTTTCCGTCTCTTTCCTGCTACTTCCTAAAGTTTGACTGTTCAATAAAGCATTGAAAACGTACTCCAGTGTTGGTGCGTGTGACGTCCAGCAGTAAACTCAACGGAACCCCTAGACCCGGTGCCGGTGAAACAGAGGGAAGCAAAGTGAAGGTAACAGACCCGCTTAAACCAGCAGCTCCACCGTGAGTTAGTGCTATATATATATATATATATATATATATATATATATATAGTTGTGCTCATAAGTTTACATACCCTGGTACAATTTATGATTTCTTGGCCATTTTTCAGAGAATATGAATGATAACACAAAAACTTTTCTTTCACTCATGGTTAGTGTTTGGCTGAAGCTATTTTTTATCAATCAACTGTGTTTACTCTTTTTAAATCATAATGACAACAGAAACTACCCAAATGACCCTGATCAAAAGTTTACATACCACAGTTCTTATTGATGAATGCAGTATGTTATCAAAAAATACTGGAAGAACATGTGCATTCATCAGCCAGGAAGCTGCACATGGGATGTACTTGGACATTCCAACATGACAATGATCCAAAACACAAGGCCAAGTCGACCTGTCATTGGCTACAGCAGAATAAAGTGAAGGTTCTGGAGTGGCCACCTCAGTCTCCTGACCTCAATATCATTGAGCAACTCTGGGGAGATCTCAAACGTGCAGTTCATGCAAGACAGCCCAAAAATTTACAGGAACTGGAGGCTTTTTGCCAAGAGGAATGGGCATCTTTACCACCTGAGAAGATAAAGAGCCTCATCCACAAATACCACAAAAGACTAAAAGCTGTCACTGATGTTAAAAGGGGGGAATACACAGTATTAAGAACTGGTATTCGGGTTATGGTAATGGGGTATGTAAACTTTTGATCAGGGTTATTTGTGTAGTTTCTGTTGTGATTACAAATTAAAAAGAGTAAACACAGTTGATTGATAACAAATGGCTTCAGCCAAACACTAACCATGAGTGAAAGAAAAGTTTTTGTGTTATTCATATTCTCTGAAAAATGGCCAAGAAATCATAAATTCTGCCAGGGTATGTAAACTTATGAGCACAACTGTGTGTGTGTGTGTGTGTGTGTATGTATGTGTGTATGTGTGTATGTGTGTATATATATATATATATATATATATATATATATATATATATATATATATATATATATATATATATATATGTGTATATATATATATATATATGTATATATATATATATATATATATATATATATGTATATATATATACACACACACACTATATTGCCAAAAGTATTGGGACACCTGCTTTTACACGCACATGAATTTAATGGCCTCCCAGTCTTAGTCTGTAGGGTTCACTATTGAGTTGGCCCACCCTTTGCAGCTATAACAGCTTCAACTCTTCTGGGAAGGCTGGTGGAAGGGGGATTATAGTGTGGGATTGTTTTTCAGGGGTTGGGCTTGGCCCCTTAGTTCCAGTGAAGGGAACTATTAAGATGTCAGCATATCAAGACATTTTGGACAATTTCATGCTCCCAACTTTGTGGGAACAGTTTGGGGATGGCCCCTTCCTGTTCCAACATGGCTGTGCACCAGAACATAAAGCAAGGTCCATAAAGACCTGGATGAGCGAGTTTGGGGTGGAGGAACTTTACTGGCCTGCACAGAGTCTTGAGTTCAACCTTTGGAATGAATTAGAGCGGAGACTGTGAGCCAGGCCTTCTCGTCCAACATCAGTGCCTGACCTAACAAATGCGCTTCTAGAAGAATGATCAAACATTCCCATAGACACACTCCTAAACTTTGTGGACAGCCTTCTCAGAAGAATTGAAGCTGTTATAAGCTGCAAAGGGTGAGCCAACTCAATATTGAACCCTACAGACTAAGAATGGGATGCCATTAAAGTGTGATTCATGTGTGTGTATGTGTGCTCCCCAATATTTTTGACAATATAGTGTCAAACTATACCCCTTGAAATTTTCCACATTTTGTCAAGTTAAACCAAAAACATATGTATACATATTTATATATACAGTGTATATATTGAATGTATATATTGAAGATAATTATTATTTTCAGAACCCAAAGGTCAGAATAGCAGCTTCTATACTTTAACAACTGGATTCTTTTGAACAGGGGAAAAAAACTTTCACCCTACAGGCAGAAAAAGCCTATCAGAAAAATTAACGAAGAGAGCCTTTCACATTTGATATAAGTGACACATATTTAAAAAATGCTACTGTCAAAAATGCTACTGTCTTGAAAAATTGATAAGGGCAACTTTTGCACAGTTGGAATTTATGAAGCATAAAGTCGTACAGTAGTGCAGCATTTACACAATTCAAAGAATACACAAAAAAAGATAGATGATTTGAAGAGCACAGCAGCAGTGTTATTTCTGTAACATGAACCATAAAGTTTTTTCTTTGGCGCACCCACATGCTCTCTCCTCTTGTCCTCAATGGCATTTGGCAGGTCACAATGACACCCCTGGCACATTAGCAAAGTTCCAGATTTCACTTTTTTTTTGTGTTTGATTCCCCTCTTGTCCTCCCTTCTGCTCTGTGGAGTTTAGGCTGCCAATTCCCCCTAGCTATCATCTGCCAGGTCCTCTGTAAAAGGTATCCAGGCAAGCGCATGCCTCTTCACATGCCCATACATCAAACACATGGCACAAATACAGGCCTGAGATGAACAAGCTGTGTGACAGAATAACTATACAGTAGTCTTGTGTTCACTTTAGCTGTTGAAAGTCACAGAATATGTTAAGCTTCTTTGTATTCTGCTGTTGTCTGGAGACATACTAAAACGTTTTTCAAACAAGTTCCTTTGTATTTGTGTTCTTTTTAAATGCCATCTTGGTCTTTGTCCCTTTTTCCCTATTGATCACAAGTTAATGGGATTGAATTACTAAAGGTAAATAGACTGTTCACAAGGGATGTTGCATTTTTCAAGACAATCTTCCCCAGAGCTTAGTGAATGAGGTGAAGTTCTGCTGACTTCTATCATCCAATGTTTTACAAGCAAAAATGCATTTTTCCTTGTCAAAAGAAGTTTATTGAGTATACAATGTTATAAAGATACATAAAGTAAGTTTACAAGGATCTATAAAGTAAGCTCATTGTTTTACAGTAGGGTTTATATAGGTAAATATCATGGAATTTCAAATATTAAACATCGGGTTCACGTAAACCTAAATTAAAGATATATAATTTCCTTAGTTACTTTTGTAGGTATTTAAATGATTTATACCTACTATACATATTGTTTACAAGTAGAGTGTATATAGGTCAAATAAATTCTGATAATGAGCTTTAATCGTAAGGTGGAGAAAAGGAAAGAGAAAGAAGAAAAAGGGTTGAAAGGTAGAGGTATGGTCCACAAGGTTGTCCCGCTCGTCAGTTTATTATTCTTTTTAGTTCTCTTTGAAGCCTTAGAATGGGTGTCTCTGTAAGTCATTTAATCTGTTACCATGGCAACAGGACAGAGTCATTGAAGTTTGACAGGAACTGTTGTTTTATCCAAGGATGCCAAAGTTTTTCAAATTTTGGAATTTGATTTTGATCGATGGCTACCATCTTAGACATTGTATTATTCATTCTGTGAACTGTTTTTGCTAGTACCAATGTAGGAGATTTCCATGCCTTGGCCACTGTTTGTTTTGCAGCCGTTATTAGTTGGATCATAAGTTTGAATTGAGAGAGTGTTAACCATTCCGGTTTTAGATTAAGTAAAGTTAAATATGGATCTGGTTGTATTATTTTTTTAAATATTTTAGATGCAATCACGAAGACTTCCTTCCAGAAGGTTTGGATTACTGGGCACGTCCACCATATGTGTAAATATGTGCCTATTTCTGGGCATCCTCGAAAACAAAGAGCTGAGGTATTAGGTGAATATTTTGCCACTCTAGCGGGTACAAGGTACCAGCGAGTTAGGACTTTATAATTTGTCTCCAGTGCTAAGATGTTGGGTGAAGATGACTTAGATGTGAGCCATATGTTAGACCAGTCCGTGTCTTCTAAAGTTCGTCCCAGGTCCTCCTCCCACCTCTGAACGTAAGAGGGTCTATTAAGATTTGCTACTCCATATAATTGATTATAAAGTGATGAAATTGTACCTTTAGCAAATGGATCTTTTGTACAGATTGATTCAAAAATGGATAATTGGGATAATGGTGTATCCCCCTTTAGGAATGGTGTATAGAAATTTTTGATTTGGAGATATCTAAATATCTCAGAGTTTGGTAGATCATATTTTTCTCTAAGCGATGGGAATGAAAGGAATGATTTAGATGCTATGAAGTCATTTAGTGTCTGAATGCCTGATGTTGTCCAAGCTTTAAAAGAATTTGGGTAGATCCATGCCGGATAAAAGGCCGGATTTCTGATAAAAGAAAGGAGAGGATTGTGTGGAGATTGTAACTGATATTTGGTTTTTAGTTTATCCCAGAGAGATAAGAAGTGTTTAGTTATGGGATTATGAATTTTAAAGCGGTCTTTAGGATCAAGCCATAATAAATTTGATATTAATAGAGGGTCATTTTCTGAAGCCTCTATAAATACCCATAATGGGATTTCCTGTTTTGCATGGTATTTGGACAGACTGGCCAAATGTGCTGCTCTGTAGTAGTTAGTAAAATTAGGGTATTCCAGGCCTCCTTTATTTTTGGGAAGATGTAGTGTGTGTGTATAGGTATACGTGGTTTAGAAGAGCCCCATATAAACGAAGTTGCTCTTTTTTGTACTATTCTCAAAAAATAGGAAGGAATTGGAATAGGGAGGACTCTGAATAGATAAAGCAATTTGGGTAGAATAGTCATTTTGATTGCATTAATCTTCCCTATCCAGGATAAAGGAAGTTGCGACCATTGTTTTATTAGATTTGTGATCTGACTTAATACAGGAGGATAATTGGTTGAGAATAAGTCAGAATGAGATGCTGTTAAATGAATTCCAAGATATGGGATTGATTTTTCTGCCCATGTGAATGGGAGTGCAGCCCTAGCCGGGATCAATTCCATGTGTGTGAGTGAAATATTAAGCACTAGGCATTTCTTAGGATTAATCATAAGGCCGGATAGGGCTGCAAATCTATCAAGAGCTGCTATTAAGTTAGGACCAGAGACCTGTGGTGATGATAGAAAAAGTAATATATTGTCTGCAAATATACATAGTTTGTGTGTAATACCTCCTACTTCAATGCCAGTTATAGTTTGGTTTGTTCTGATGTATTGGGCCATGGGTTCGAGTATAAGGGCAAATAATAAGGGAGATAATGGGCAACCCTGTCGGGTACCTCTTTCGATATTAAAGGCTTCAGATTTGTATCCAGCATATTTTATATAGGCTTTGCGTTTATTCTATAATGCTTTGATCCATGTTAAAAAGTGGGGTCCAAAACCCCATTTTTGTAATGAATATTGCATATATTGCCAGGATACTGTGTCAAATGCCCTCTTAATATCGAGAGATAGAAAACATAAAGGGATTTTGCGTTTTTTAGCAATATGTGCCAATAACACTGCCCTGCGTATATTATCGCCTGCCTGTCTATTTGGCATGAAGCCTACTTGATCTCTATGTATTAATTTTCCTATAATGCTATTGAGGCGTTTTGCTATTATTTTTGCTAATAATTTAATATCGAGGTTTAACAGAGAGATAGGCCGATAATTCACACAGGAAGTATCATCAGAAAGGGGTTTTGGGATCATACAAACAATTGCCATTAGTGTTTCTTGCCGAAAAGAATGTCCATCTAGAAGTTTGTTAAAAGTTTCAGTGAGAATGGGAGAGAGTATTTCTGAGAATGTTTTATAGTATAAAGCCGAGTAGCCGTCTGGGCCTGGTCTTTTGTTAAGTTTTAGGTCTTTTATGGCGTTAGCAACTTCATCTATAGTTATAGGCTCATCCAAACTGCTTTTTTGATTCTGAGATAACTCAGGTAAGGTTATTTTTGAGAAGAAGGATTCAGCCTCTGTAGGATTAAATTCATTGTTTGTCTTGTATAAAGTTGCGAGATGTGAGTGAAATTTATGGACTATTTTAACTGGATTACAAGTGTAAACATTTTTTGATAATTTCAAACGTATTGGTTTGAAAGATTTGTTAGTTGAATTTAATGCCCGAGCCAAATATGTACCTGGTTTGTTTGTATTCATGTAGAAATTGTGTTTGGAGCGTTTGAGGGATTTATCAACTGACTCAGTGAGAAATAGATCATATTCCAATCTAGATTTTTCCAGATGAGATTTTGTACTCTGAGATGGATTATCTTGAAATGATATGTAGGCTGCATTAAAATTGAGTTCTAGTTTTTTTGCTAGATTTTCGCGTTCCCGTTTAAATAGTGCCATTTGTCTTTGTATTGTACCACGCAAGACAGGCTTATGAGCTTCCCACAGTGTTATTGGGGAGATGTCTGTTGTATTATTAATTGATATGTATTCCTTTAAAGCTTGTTCAATGGCCATCTGATGTAGTGGGTGTTTGAGCATTATGTCCGGTAAGTACCACGTTGGGTCATGCGCTTTTGGTATGGCTGAGGCTATAGTAGTGTATACTGCATTATGGTCAGACCACGGAATCGGAATTATATCTGATGCAATAATTTCTGGTATCATTCCTATTGTTAGAAAAATATGATCTATTCTGGTGAAGGTTTGATGAGGGTGCGAGAAATAAGTGAATTTCTTTTTCATTGGGTTACTTTCTCTCCACGAATCTACCAGATTGTATTTGGAAAGAAGTTGAGAAAAAGGTAATCTAGAGGTTATTTTGGATGGTGTAAAAGGTGATTTATCTAGAAATGGGAGGAGGACCTGGTTCGAATCCCCACACATTATCACTGTTCCTATTTTGTGTGTATTAATCACTTGTAATATATGTGAGAGGAATGGTGTAGGTTGTTTGTTAGGAGCGTAGTAGGAAATCACCGTGATTGCTGTATCCATTATATAACCCATGAGTATCAGGTATCTACCTTCTGGGTCTTTAATTTCTGATGATAAGGTGAATGGTGTGGATCGGTGAAATGCAATTAGAGTTCCCCTTTGCTTGGTACAGGCAGAAGCCGTGTAAATTTGTTGATAAAAAGGAGAAATATATTTTGGAGTAGAATCTTTGGTGAAGTGTGTTTCTTGGAGGCATACTATGTGAGCCTTCTTGTTATGGAAAGTACGGAAGGCTTTGATCCTTTTTTGAGGGACATTTATTCCCTGAACATTCAGGGAAAGTATATTCAGTGGTGCCATGGCAATAGATCAAATAGTTTTGACTAACTTTTTGTTATGCAGAGCTGACTGCGCAGATCAACCTGTGTGGACTGAAGAGATGAATAGATAGAAAAGAAACCAGTGAATTCTGGAGTAAAGAGTAAACAAAAAACATATGAGATTAGATGATACATTGTATAAATTATTTTTTGCAAGTAATCACAATTTACCCATGAAAGAGAATAAATATCTCTCTCAGGGGAATAAGTGCCTTCGTCACACTCCCACATAATATGGTTGGGAGAATGAGGAGGGCTAATGGGGGTACACGGATCTTCCGCTTACAGGAGAGAAGTGCTATGTCAAAAGACATCAAAATGATGTTTCATTAATTGGAGTGCAGAATATAGTTTTTGTTGAAATTATTTATTCCAGGGTGGTTGTATATGGTTAGTCTTGCCCTAGGCTAAATAATTCAGTTAGAAAGGTACTGTTAATAACGTTGGTATTGATGAAGATAGTTTGAATTATTTTGGGATTTTAACCCTTTTAGGGTAAACAATTACATATTTTATTCATATGTAACTGTTTAGATATGTTAACTCATAAAATTGAGGTTGTATTGCTTCAGATTAGAATAAACAAAAACATAGTTCTAGGAACTAGTTAGGTAATAATATATTTGTTTTAAGAAAATAAAGAAAAAGCTTCCATTACTTCTGGATTATTGAACATATTTGTCCTAAAAAGTAATAAATCTATTGTTATTACCTGATAATATATAACTGAACAAGAATTTCCTTATTTCACTTATATATTCTAAGGCTATATGAATCAGAAGTAATAAGAAATATAACTGGAATGTAACATGATCCCACACAGTGTGTGACTATCAGAATGCAGTTACATTCAGTTATAAATATAGTTTTTTTATAGAGAACCATCTCTTAGTATAATAAATGAAGAGATATCAGGAATTAGGATGTCAGTCCATTGAATCTTCTTGGTCCATGGATGATGTGGCATAACGGCCTCTTTGTGAGAATGATGATTCCCATTTTGTTCTGAAATTTTCTGGGTGCTGCCTGAAGGTGAAGATGATGCCATTCTTCTGCGTGCGGGAGTGTTGCTGCTTGTGGGTTCTGTCAGATTTAATTTTAAAAGGGTTTGTTGTAGTTCATCTGCTGATCTGCTTCTGTAAATTGTACCTTGGTAGTTAAATCTGACTGAAAAGGGGAAGCCCCATTGATACATAATGTTGTGGCGTTGCAGTTCCATTAGTTGGGGTTTCATGGATCGTCTTTTAGTAATAGTAAGTTGGGATAGGTCAGCAAAAATGTGATAATTGTGTCCTTGAAAATTAAGTTCCTTTTTTTCTCTTGCAGCAATTAGTATTTGTTCTTTCGTTCTGTAATAATGAAATTTTGGGATTATATCACGTGGGGGTCCATCTTTCTTTTTGGCTGTGAGGGCTCTGTGTACTCTGTCCAGTTCTAAACGTTCAATAGGGATATCTGGCTTTAGTTCTTGTAATAGAGCAGTAATAGTAGATTGCAGGTCTGTCACAGTTTCAGGTATTCCCCTTATGCGCAAGTTTGAACGTCTGGCTCTATTTTCGTAATCTTCGAGCTTAGTTTGAAGTATTAAATTCTCTTTTTTTAATTGTTTAATTGTTCCAATTCTGTTATATTTTCTTGGGTTGTAATTTCAATTTCATCCATTTTTATTTCTAAGGCTGCGGTGCGGTTTCCCAGCTCTCTTATTTCTTTGGTTAGGCTTTCTGTTATTTGGTCTGAGGTTTGTTTTAAAGCCTTATGAAGCATCTTTTCAAATTGTAATAATATTACTGGGGATACTGAGGAGGCTTGTGGAGAAGTTTGTGAGAGGATTTGTTCTGTATCTGACTCAAATGGAGAGTCTTGCTGTGACATTTTCTGTCTGTGAGAGCGCCCTGATGCTGTATCTTGTGAGGTGACTGGAGCTGCTTCAGCTGCAGTGAGTGCCTGTGAGCTCTTTGTGAGGTGATTTTTATTTCTGCCACGGTTTGCTCCCAGTACCATATTTCCTGCCCAAACTTTCACAGTTTGTTCCCTGGGGCAAAAAGGTTCAAATGGATACCTTTTGAGCCTGCAGGCTCCGCTTTGTCCTTCTCTTCTCTCTCTTCTCTCCGGTGTGGAGCTCTAACAATGCATGTCTGCTCCGCTAGGCTCCGCCTCCTGCCCCCCCCCCCCGCAAAAATGCATTTTTTTCTCCCATTTGGGAGATTTCCCTTTGCTTCCTGTCCTGGTGACTTAATAGAAAATGAGTGGAAATACAGTGGGGACGGAAAGTATTCAGACCCCCTTAAATTTTTCACCCCTTGTTATATTGCAGCCATTAGTTCATTTTTTTTCTTCATTAATGTATACACAGCACCCCATATTGACAGAAAAACACAGAATTGTTGACATTTTTGCAGATTTATTAAAAAAGAAAAACTGAAATATCACATGGTCCTAAGTATTCAGACCCTTTCCTCAGTATTTAGTAGAAGCACCCTTTTGATCTAATACAGCCATGAGTCTTTTTGTGAAAGATGCAACAAGTTTTTCACACCTGGATTTGGGGATCCTCTGCCATTCCTCCTTGCAGATCCTCTCCAGTTCTGTCAGGTTGGAGGGTAAACGTTGGTGGACAGCCATTTTTAGGTCTCTCCAGAGATGCTCAATTGGGTTTAAGTCAGGGCTCTGGCTGGGCCATTCAAGAACAGTCACAGAGTTGCTGTGAAGCCACTCCTTCATTATTTTAGCTGTGTGCTTAGGGTCATTGTCTTGTTGAAAGGTAAACCTTCGGCCCAGTCTGAGGTCCTGAGCACTCTGGAGAAGGTTTTCGTCCAGGATATCCCTGTGCTTGGCCACATTCATCTTTCCCTCGATTGCAACCAGTTGTCCTGTCCCTGCAGCTGAAAAACACCCCCACAGCATGATGCTGCCACCACCATGCTTCACTGTTGGGACTGTATTGGACAGGTGATGAGCAGTGCCTGGTTTTCTCCACAAATACCGCTTAGAATTAAGGCCAAAAAGTTCTATCTTGGTCTCATCAGACCAAAGAATCTTATTTCTCACCATCTTGGAGTCCTTCAGGTGTTTTCTTATAAAACTCTATGCAGGCTTTCATGTGTCTTGCACTGAGGAGAGGCTTCTGTCGGGCCACTCTGCCATAAAGCCCCGACTGGTGGAGGGCTGCAGTGATGGTTGACTTTCTACAACTTTCTCCCATCTCCCGACTGCATCTCTGGAGCTCAGCCACAGTGATCTTTTGGTTCTTCTTTACCTCTCTCACCAAGACTCTTCTCCCCCGATAGCTCAGTTTGGCCAGACGGCCAGCTCTATGAAGGGTTCTGGTCGTCCCAAATGTCTTCCATTTAAGGATTATGGAGGCCACTGTACTCTTAGGAACCTTAAGTGCAGCAGAAATTTTTTTGTAACCTTGGCCAGATCTGTGCCTTGCCACAATTCTGTCTCTGAGCTCTTCAGGCAGTTCCTTTGACCTCATGATTCTCATTTGCTCTGACATGCACTGTGAGCTGTAAGGCCTTATATAGACAGGTGTGTGGCTTTCCTAATCAAGTCCAATCACTATAATCAAACACAGCTGGGCTCAAATGAAGGTGTAGAACCATCTCAAGGATGATCAGAAGAAATGGACAGCACCTGAGTTAAATATATGAGTGTCACAGCAAAGGGTCTGAATACTTAGGACCATGTGATATTTCAATTTTTTCTTTTTTAATAAATCTGCAAAAATGTCAACAATTCTGTGTTTTTCTGTCAATATGGGGTGCTGTGGGTCTGAATACTTTCCGTCCCCACTGTATCTCCAAAGTGAGAGGGTATCCCATTGTAGACAGTGGTTATTGGAGGTGTAATCACTGAAAGATTTTCCCTCAACTCATGCTACAGTGACAGTTGAAAATTTTGGAATTTCCCATCATGGACTTCCCAAATAGGCTAAAAAAAAGTAATGCCTTTACACTTTATTACACTTTATTAAAAACTTGCTGAAAGCAATGTAGTACAGATTCTACTTTAAGAAACACTTCCAGTAATCCTGAAAGCCCAGGTGTAGCCAAACTTTTTTTGATTAGATTTGATGGTGGGTGGAGTGATGTAGGGTTAACCCTACATCAGGGTGGGTGGAGTGATGTAGGGTTAACCCCCCCCCCCGTCCGGGTTATTGCTATCTGGGCCCTTTTGCAAAGATTTCCTGGCAAATGGGTGGTCTTGTGTGATGTTGTGTCAAGCTAACCTTGGTAGTGTTGTGGCAAACGCTTCTGGCACCCAAAGTGAAGATGTCACAGTGAATTCTCCCTCCAGAGCTGAAACAGCTTGTGCTTGCACACCATACTTGCTCTATTTACAGAAGAGAAAGAGGCATTTTACCGTATATACTCGAGTATAAGTCGTCCCGAGTATAAGTCGAGGCCCCTAATTTACCACAAAAAACTGGGAAAAATTTATTGACCCGAGTATAAGTTGAGGGTGAGAAATGGCAGAGGGTCAACAATGCCCATCTGCAGCTGCATGCCTCCCTGTGTCCTGTGCAGCCTACCTGTACCCTGTGCATGTGTCCTGTACATGTGTGTGTGTCCTGTACATGTGTGTCCTGTACATGTCCTGTGTCCTGTACATGTCCTGTGTCCTGTACATGTCCTGTGTCCTGTACATGTCCTGTGTGCATGTGTCCTGTGTGCATGTGCAGCCTACCTGTGTCCTGTGTCCCTGTGTGCATGTGTCCTGTGTGCATGTGCAGCCTACCTGTGTCCCGTGCAGCCTCCCTGTGGCGATCTCCATCCTCCCTGTGGCGATCTCCATCCTCAAACGGCGGCCGGCGTGTGATGATAGTGTTCGGCGGCCATTCCACAGTTCAAAAGCCGCGCCTCCTCCTCGTCTGTGATAGGCTGACCGCTGACTGCCTATCACGGACATTCTCTCATTCTCATACCACGGACGAGGATGAGAGAATGTCCATGATAGGCTGTACACTGACAGCTGTTCAGCCTATCACAGATGAGCAGGAGGCGCGGCTTTTGAAAGCTGCAATAGCCGGCGAACAGTATCATTACACGCCGGCCGCCGTCTGCCTGCATGACACGCTGATCATGCAGACAGATGGCAGGGACTCGAGTATAAGTCGAAGGGACACTTTCAGCCCAAAAAAAAGGGCTGAAAAATTCGACTTATACTCGAGTATATACGGTAATCAATTGTTGTGTATTCTTATAATGCGCTAGAATGTTGACCAAATAAAAAGGTTGCAAGCTGAAGAAAAAAATATCTACAGTTGTTAATAAAATAGGGAGGAAGAAGCTGCTCATTATGATTTTCTAAGGGTTTAATACGATGTTTAACAACTTTTATTGAAAACAATTTGCATTTTTGCTGGAACTGAAATAATTTGGACATTAGAAGACAATTTTTTGCTTTATACTTAAGCACTAACAAAAATGCATTGCAACATGATTGTTACAATGTAATAATGAATAAAGCTTGCAACTGCTTCTTGCAGGCTTTGTTCATAAATAACCGATACAAAAACAGAAAATGACTCCTGCGCACAAGTGGTCGACCAGATAGATGAAAGGAAGACACAGGCCTTGCTGCCCTCAAGGATGGGGAATCCTAGCAGACAAAGAAATAAAAATAGAAAAGGGCGCACCAGCCATGTGCATTATCTTTTGTAAAACATTTATTGAATAAAATGATAAAGGAAATTACTCACAAGCAGTAGTAAAATCAGGTGCCGTAAACCTCGAGCATCAACTAACAGCAAGTGGTTAAAATGATGAGCGAAGCCTTCCAAAGGTCTTTAGAGGAACATATAGCACTGCCCGTTAACGGGTTTCGAAGGGCTCGTCCCTTCTTCATCAGAGCTCAGCTGAGCTCTGCTGAGCTCTGATGAAGAAGGGACGAGCCCTTCGAAACGCGTTAGCGGGCAGTGCTATATGTTCCTCTAAAGACCTTTGGAAGGCTTCGCTCATCATTTTAACCACTTGCTGTTAGTTGATGCTCGAGGTTTACGGCACCTGATTTTACTACTGGTTGTGAGTAATTTCCTTTATCATTTTATTCAATAAATGTTTTACAAAAGAGAATGCACATGGCTGGTGCGCCCTTTTCTCTTTTTATTTCTTTGTTCATAAATAACCTGTTGTCACAAAGCAGGACCATATGATAACTGAAACCCACAGATTAATCTGGCACAGTCTCCATCGTGGTGTGTTCTGTGGATGTTGTGGGTCTGCAGCCCCAACTTTGGCCTCCTCTGTAATGTCTGA
The DNA here is from genome assembly GCA_037952835.1 of Lithobates septentrionalis. Taxonomy (NCBI): domain Eukaryota; kingdom Metazoa; phylum Chordata; class Amphibia; order Anura; family Ranidae; genus Lithobates; species Lithobates septentrionalis. Next base: position 104,975 of record JBBDGP010003481.1, on the reverse strand, counting down.
GACGGGGTCTGTACACTGACCCTGTTCTAGTGGCCAGGACAAGAAGTAAGGAATAATCCTCCAATGGTGTTACAGGAATAAAAAAAAACATCACAGAGAATCTAACCATTTCCCAGTCCCCTAAAAAGGTGTTTTATATAAAGAATGGTCCTTTACTGTTTGCAGAAATTTCCACCTCTATGGAAGATCGGCCGATCATAATGTATACTTCTAAAACTGATCAGTGGCAAAGAAAGACAAACCTACACCATCAGGATATCATTGATTCTGAAGTCTATCATATCACTAGCCAAACTCATCATGCATGTGGGCAACGTAATAGTGGCAATAAACACATGCAGATCTTTTGTTCCATGAAACGAAAGATTGAAGAAATATTTATTCTTATCACGTCTGCGGATTCAAATGCCCAATTCAAATGATTTTTCTCCTGAGCACTGTTTGCCAAGATGATTGTATAAAGCTTTTCAAGCATGCTGAGGTGGAAGACTAGATACAAATAAGTACTTGTAAAAGCTCATTTGTTAACTCCTTGTACATCATTTTTGCTGGCAATGCAGAGAATGATTGCATCATCATCAAATATGAGCCTGTTTAATATGGAAACCTAGCAATCGCTTTGTGTAAAGTGCAGTAAAGTGTAGTGCTCACCCCTGGCCACTGGAAATAGACAGGTTCTCCCAAGTAGTACAGAGGCTACCACTCCCATAAGCTCAGTCCTATGCACACCAACAATTCAGGCTCAGTCCAAGGCAGTGGTTCTCAACCTGGGGGTTGGGACCCCCTCGGGGGTCGAATGACGATTTGCCAGGGGTCACCAAATCCTAGGCTGTTCCTGAAGCCCGCGCCACTCTCCCAGCCTTTTCGCGGCCGCCCAGCAGGGCTCTCTCTGGAGCCTGTGGCCACCCAGCTGGGCTGTTCCTAGAGCCCGCGGCCGCCCACTCAGCCTCTTCGTAGCCACCCATTCAGTTCACGGCATGGCTGGGGGACAGAGACTAGAGGTCAGCTGACTGGTGAGGAATGTGAAGTGGGAGGGGCTGGAGGAGACCCTATCTCCTGATTATGGCATAGGTGTTACTGCTGTGAGACACCAGAGCTGGAGACACAATGAAGCCAGAGACATAGTGAGTAACACTACCTGTGATTAGAGTTGCCATTAAAAGTTCCCACTACAGTTCTCAGATCAGCAGATGACCTTGATCAAGAGCACCTAAGTTGTTTGATCAGAACTCCCCCCAGCACTGCCACTCATCCCACCCCACACCAGAACTGCCACTCATTCCAACTCCCCACCAGCAAGGTCACTCATCCCATTCCCCCCACTCCCCACCAAGGAATAAAAATAGAGAATACATGGAAGGGAGAGAAAAAGAGGGGGAGGAACAAAGGAAAAGGGAGAGAAAGAATAAGAGAGAACAAGAAAGATGGCTAGAGAGAGGAATGGGGAAAAAAAAAGAAATTAGGATAGAGAGATAAAAGGGAAAGAAAGGAGAGAAAAAAAGAGAGTGGTACATCCTAAAATGTACCATAAGAGGTTTTCCTGGTGCCTCCATGGCAGCATACTAGTGATAGAGCTCCGCCTCGACTCCTCCCTCAGGACCAGTGAATAGCATAAATTAAAGACGTAGTCCCTCCCCCAACATTCTCCTTTTTTTCCTCATACCTCTTGTGCTGGTGAAGAGTAGCAGTATGTCCATACCTCTGCAGTCGGCAGCGTCCGCCGGGTTTAGCCTTTCCCGTGCGCAGTCCCTGTTCTTGGGCCGCTCACAGCGCTGATAAGACTGGGAACCCCTCTGTGGATCTGTTGGGGTCTTCTTGCAGAGATTCCTCACAGGAACGCAGTCTGCCACCATATCCTATGATGAAGGCAAAAGGAGTCGCAAAAGGATCAGCTCCCATCCTTTCAGGCTTGTGATTTTTCATTTTTTCCCATTTCTCATTTAAAAAAAGAAAAGGAAGATGCATATGTCTTTCCCTCCCCTCTTCCCTTTTTCTGTCCTCCCCTTTCTTCCCTTAATGAAAAGAGATTATACACTGAAGAGGGTGCAAGAAGTTCCTTTTGTTTAGATACCTGTCATGTTTCTGTCATGCTGTGGCCTTTAGGATCGACATCCGTCGCCCTGCTGCTGTGGGGGGCCTTGTGTTCTGTTTTCCCTTCGGCAGCGCGGTCCGGCGTCCCCTCCGCCGTACTGCGCATGCGCGATCCGGGGAACTTACAGCCGTCATTGGTCAGGTGTTTTCTCTCGGCTTTACGTCCTCGGCTCTACTGCGCATGCGCGGGCGCATGTGCGGTCTCTCGGCGCTCCGGCGGCCATCTTGGTCTCTGGAAAAAGGGCCAGTTTTGCCCTTTTCTTTCAAAAAATTTAAAAAAAAAAAAAACGAAAAGAGAGAGACTGGGGGTTTATGGGACTGCCCCACCCACCCCTAGGGTATTTAAGGTCAGCTTTGAGAGCTATCAGTCAGAGTCGCCTCAGCTGTGCCCTGCTAGGTTTCTCTAAAGGCTGCTCTGTGGTAAGTATTTAAAAAAAAAAAAAAAAAAACAACAAAAAAAAAAAAAAACTACTTTTTCTTTTCTTACCTTTTCTTGCTATTTTCCGCAGCTGATCCTTATGCCCAACTCCGCAATGAGCCATTCATCTCGCAACAAAGATCCTCACACTTCCGTTAGGTATGGGACCACCTTTACGTGAGTATAAAGAAAAAAAAAAAAAAAGTGCGCTCACTGGCCTGACATGATTTTTTCTTAAAATCATAGCCCTGCCCACTCCAAGAGGACCGAAAAATCCTCAAGGCACCGCGATGACGACAGCCCAAGTCGCAGATCTCGTTCTTCACGCCACCGGTCCCGCTCATCAAGACGTGAGTCCCATTCTTCGCGACATAGATCAAGATCCAGAAGACGGGACCGGTCCTCCTCTCCTAGATCCTACAAAAAGAAGTGCTGGACCTGTGGGGCTAGTCCGCTACCGAATAAAGTAGTCTGCAAGGATTGTTTCGCGGACTATGCGTCCAGCCGCGAGTTAGAAAACCAACAGGTGGTGGACCTGCTCAAAAGAACTATGAAGGACTCCTTCTCTGAGCTTGCGGCCTTTGTTCCTGCCCAGCCAGTCCAGCAGACGTCCCAGGCGCAGGATGTTGAGCTTGTTCTTCCTGGTCCCTCCGCAGCCAGTACGCCTCTACCTCCATCAGGCCGACTGGCCAGAGATTCCCCACCTGAAGACCTTTCGGGCGATTCATCAGATGAGTCAGATCCTTCCGGCTTCAGCCATTCATTGGTAAAGCCATTCATCCAGGCAGTAAGAGCCGCAATAGCTTGGGAGGATACTGAAGAACCTCCCCAGGAAGCAAAAAGCTACTTCCCATTCCTCAAAAGGAAACAGGCTTTCTTCCCTTTGATGGGAGAAATTACGCAAATCATTCAAACCGAATGGTCAAGAACTGATAAAACTGATTGGGCCGTTTCAATAAATTGTATCCCCTACCGGAGTCGGGAACACAGTCACTGAACTCCATGCCAGTGGTAGACGCATCAGTGGTGCGACTCGCAAAGAATATTACCCTGCCTATGGAAGATTCCGCTTCTTTCAAGGATCCTCTTGACAGAAGAATCGATCTAGATCTCAAGAGGAGCTATTTAGCTGCAGGAGCGGCATGTAAGCCAGCGATCGCCCTCACCTCCGTATCTAATGCCATTAGAGCTTGGACGGATAACATTGAAACAGCTCTACGCCAGGATGTCCCCAAGGAAGACATAATTAAAGCTCTGGAAGAAATTAGATTGTCAGCATACTTCGTTGGAGTAGCAGCTATTGACATGATAAGGTGTTCAGCAAGATCTATGCTGCACTCAGTAATGGCAAAAAGGGCCTTGTGGTTAAAACCATGGACGGCGGATTTGGCGTCCAAACAAAATTGGTGCAAAATCCCGTTAGACGGGAAGGCATTATTCGGAGACAAAATGGATAAAGCCATATCTAGGCTGTCAGGAGGAAAGTCAGGTATGCTCCCCCAAGACAGAAGGATGCGAAGATCCAGAGGGGGTTCTTCCAGGTTCCGCCAGTCAAACCCTAGAGATTTCAGACAAGCAAGGCAGTTCAGAGACGGCAGAAGACCCTGGAGGGGCACTCAGGCATCTTTCTTGGGCAGAAAGTCGAAGGCCCCTCAGACTCCACATGAGCAGAAGCAGTCCTTTTGACGCCAGATTAGCCCAGACACTCCCGGTGGGAGCCAGACTAAAATTCTTTCTTCCAGTCTGGGCCAGCAAATGCCAGGATCCCTGGGTTCTCTCAACAATCCAATGGGGACACTTTTGGAGTTTCTCTCATCCTCCACCTCAAAATTCGTTCACACGAACGGAAATTCCATCCTCTCTGCTGAAGGCTCAAGCCCTAAGACAATTCGTATCGTCACTCCAACTTCAGGGAGTAGCTGTGCCGGTTCCTTTGGCGGAGCGCTTCGCAGGCTTCTATTCCACTCTATTTCTGGTTCCAAAGAGAACGGGTGGATGGAGGCCTGTGATCGATCTAAAAAGACTCAACAGGCACATACACCCAGAAAGCTTCAAGATGGAGTCTCTACAAACAATTATTCAGGCAGTACAGCCAACAGATTGGATGATATCAATCGATCTGCAGGATGCGTACTTACACGTGCCAATTCTACCTGCCTTTCAGAAGTATCTCAGATTTGCAGTAGGTCGGATCCACCTGCAGTTCCAAGCCCTGCCCTTTGGGCTGTGCACCTCCCCCAGGGTGTTCACCAAAATTCTAATAACCGCTTTGGTTCCCCTGCGGGAGAGGGGTTTGAGGATATACCATTATTTGGACGACATCCTCCTCCTAGCAAGCAGTCCGGGTCAGTTGGTGTATCACCGAGACATCCTTCTCCAGTCTCTGAGAGAACTAGGATGGTTGATAAACTCAGAGAAGAGTCAGCTGGCACCTACACAGTGGATGATCTATCTAGGTGCGATGTTCAACACCCGGGAGGGGACAGTGTCACCTTGGGCCCATTGGCATTTGAGGTATTTTCAGACGGGTTTCTTGGCGCAGTGGAAGAAACAGCAACTCTCTCAGACAATTCTGCTGACGGGAGCAATGCGCAGGAGCCTTCATTGGTGGACTCTGACGGAAAACCTCTCAAAACCTCGCTATCTGGGTTACCTCTTCTGGATCACAGTTACGTCCGATGCAAGTGGACAGGGCTGGGGAGCCCATTGCGGGGATACCAGGATACAGGGAAGATGGTCCTGCTCCACCCAGGGAGTAGCATCCAACATACTGGAGATGAGAGCAGCATTCTTGGCACTAACTTCATTGGCTTCTCAGGTCAGGGGCCAGAGAGTGCTTCTACGCCTGGACAACAGGGCAGCTGTCGCATACCTGCAGAGGCAGGGGGGCACTCGCAGCACGTCACTCCTCAGGGAAGTGGAGCTGATTATGCTCTGGGCAGAGAAGAACGTCCTAGACCTCAGGGCGATGTATCTCCCGGGAAGGTTGAACACGGAAGCAGACACGTTGTCGAGGAAATTCTTGAACAACAACGAGTGGGCTCTTCATCCCCAGGTCTTCCATCAGATTGCCAGCCTCTGGGATCCCCCTCAAGTAGACCTATTTGCCACCCCGGGGAATACAAAACTGACCAGGTTCTTCTCTCGCCTTCCGTATATGCAAGCGGAGGAAGTAGATGCCCTGTCATGCCCCTGGAGGTTCACCACCGCATATGCCTTCCCTCCCCGGCCATTGATATTCAGGTTCCTCCTGAGACTTCTCAGAGAAACAGTCCAGGTACTGGCAGTACTCCCATATTGGCCGAAGAGACCTTGGTTTCCTCTAGCTATGCGTCTCAGTGTGAGCTCTCCAATCAGGATCCATCCTTTCCCTCAACTTCTGACGCAGGGCAGTTTAATTCATCCAGACCCTCAGAAGCTGAACCTTCGAATCTGGAGGTTGAGAGGCGAAGGTTCGAGTCCCTAGGATGCTCCCCAGGGGTCATAACAACCCTCCTGGGAGCCAGGAAACCAGCAACCAATGATATATATTCTAGAATATGGGACAAGTTCTTGTCATTTGCTGCCTCAAATGAGTTTAATCCAATCTCTCCTTCTACATCAGGTGTTCTCGGCTTCCTCCAATCAGGACTTGATCTGGGTCTTGGCCTAAGTTCTCTCAAAGTACAAGTAGCAGCAATTTCTGCCGCAACAAATAAAAGATGGGCGGAAGAGCCCTTAGTAGTCACTTTCCTCAGAGGAGTGCTGAAGATCCGGCCACCTGCCAGACGGTCTTTTCCCAAGTGGGATTTATCCCTGGTCCTTGAAGTCCTCTCTGACCATCCATTTACCCCAGTGGAACAACTGACAATATGGAACATAACACTGAAAACGGTTTTTCTGTTAGCCATTACATCTGGTAGAAGGATCTCAGAACTCCACTCGTTGGGAATAGGTGATGACCACATCTCTTTTTATCATGATAGAGTAGAACTTCGTCCCCTTCGGGGGTTCACACCTAAGGTCACTACTCCAAGCCACCTTTTGGAGCCCTGGGCACTACCGGTATTTGCTGAAGCAGATTCAGGATCATGTCACGAGCTGGACATATCCAGAGTGCTCAGAGCCTACCTAGAGGCCACTAGATCCTTCAGGAACTCGGAAAGACTCTTCATTGTTCCATTCGGCAAATACAGGGGCAAAGAAGCTTCCATCAGAACTCTGGCATCTTGGGTGGTAAAGCTAATCCAGAAGGCCTACAGGATAAAGAATATGGAACCTCCATCCCGAGTGAGTGCTCATTCCACAAGGGCAGTCTCAACCTCCTGGGCAGCAAGGGCTAACGTGTCATTAGAGACGGTGTGCAGGGCCGCCACCTGGTCTTCTCGCAATACTTTCCTCAGACACTACCGTATCGACCCAGGAGCTCTCACAACGGTTGAGTTCGGGAGAAGGGCAGTTCAGGCTGCGATGTCTCATTCTAATTAAACATTTATTGTTAAGCATTATCCCACCCATGTCAGCTAGTTATTTATCACTAGTATGCTGCCATGGAGGCACCAGGAAAACGGAAAATTGTATCATACTTACCGTAATTTTCCTTTCCTGGTGCCTATCCATGGCAGCATACGCTCCCACCCTCGGTATTCTATTTTACGGAGAATGTTGGGGGAGGGACTACATCTTTAATTTATGCTATTCACTGGTCCTGAGGGAGGAGTCGAGGCGGAGCTCTATCACTAGTATGCTGCCATGGATAGGCACCAGGAAAGGAAAATTACGGTAAGTATGATACAATTTTCCGTTTTAATACTATACAAGTAGAAGGGACTCGGGGAGCACTAAATGTCCATGGGTTAGGGGCGCAAATTACTTGTCTTGCCTTGGGTGCTGACAACCCACGTCACGAAAATAATTTTACTGTTAGGGGTCCCCACAACTTGAGAAATTTTATCAAGGGGTCACAGCATTAGAAAGGTTGAGAACCACTGGTCTAAGCAATGTCTTTTTAGTATTTATTGTTGAAGAACTTTAATAGAAATGGGGTTTAGGGTCACAGAATATTTCAAAATGATCAGTAATAACTATAGGCCTGCGAACTTCTCTGTAATCTTTCAATAGCAGCTTTCTGGAGGTAGCAAGAAATGGCCAGTATATCTACGATCAGGGGTGGCCCGTCCATTAAGGACGCACGGGCGTCACCCCCCCATCCATGCCGCCGCCCCCCATATCCATGCGTCCGGCCCCTTTCAGGATGCCTGATGCATGAATTCCAATACGGGGGGGGGGTTGAAGCACTGATTAGAGCCAGAGGCTCTAATAGGCTTCAAAATAGGGTGGGCCCGGGGCGCAGAGAATGCGCTTAGAGCCCGCCCAGGTGTGTTACAATAGCAAATTAATATTCACCATTGTAACACTAATCCTCCTCCTGGCCAATCAGGAAGTGAGGGGAGGAGAGGCACTGCCGATGGAGGAAAGGACACAGGAGCTTTGCCCGATGCCTGCTGCCCACTGCCTGATGCCTGCTGCCTAGATGGGGTAAGTGCCGGACCAGCAGACAGCAAGTGGTGGGGTTGGTGGGGGGAGTTGAGGTGCCGCCAGGGGGGTGGTTGTTTGCCCCCACTGCCGCCACTGTCTACAATTCTACCATAGAAGTCCATAAAGCTACTTCTGGTACTAAGAAGTTCCCTAAGGCCCCATTTACACCTGATAGTTTTCTAGCTCAAAGCTCTGAAACGCTCAGGGAGAAAAAATTTATTATTCTCCATGTAGATGGTTTACATCCCCATTCCAAGTTGCCTGAAGCCAAAAGCTTTAAGCTCAAAGTTTTTTAGCTTCTGTAGCTCAATTCAGGCAGGTTGGTGCAGTTTTTAAAGTGTTTTTTTCTCCATAGAAATGTATTAAAACACACAATTTACATGTAGCGCTGGTAGATTTGCGATCTACCATCTGATGTGGCGCAGGGGTGGGCCCAGAAGCTTGTCTGGGGCCTACCACAGCGGCCAAGGTATGGTCCTGAGCTGTCTATCCAAAGGGAGGAAGCTGGACAACCGAGAAGATCCCAGGGGAGGACCCGTCATGGAAGGATCATGCAGCGTGCTGGTCTGGAGAGGGGCCTGGTGACTCGGTTGGAGGACGTATCCTAAAGTAATCATACAGCATAGTGTTGCCGGGTTGGCTTAAAGGTTCAAGCACTGTGACTGACATTCACCGCAAGAAAACCAATATATCCTGTGGCAGAGGACCGTACGGGTTTATCCCAAATAAGTCTGTGGCAGAGACTTTTGTTCGTGCTACGTACTGGCTGCTGGGCTAGTGAGAGAGGCCTATCCAGGCGTGCAAGGAGTGTGTTCCACCAAGGGAGTGCATTCTACTGAAATATTCAACCCCAGGGACATTTGTCAAGAATCTTACTAAAAAGGTATTTGAGTTTTCCTCTGCAGTTCTCCTTCTGCCTCTTTCCTGCTACTTCCTTCGTTGATGGTTTAATAAAGCATTGAAAATGTACTCAAGTGTTGGTGCGTGTGTCGTCCAGAGGTAAACTCAACGGAACCCTAGACCCGGTGCCGGTGAAACAAAGGGAAGGAGAGTGAAGGTAACAAGCCCGCTTAAACCAGCAGCTCCACCGAGAGTTATTGCTACATACACATTTTGGGCATTTTCACATGTTTTTGTTACATGTTTTTGGAGCATTTTGTGCAGGTTTTAGGATTCCTAGATGACAGCAGAATGTAAACAAGAGCTGGCATTGAAAAAAAAGCATGGGAGTCAACATACAATCTATACCAGGCCCTTCCAATTTGCTATGGATTTTAAGGGGGACCGCGCAAAAAAATAAATAAATAGAAAAATAAAATGTGTGGGATTCGCAAAAAAAGTGATACCTGGCCCTTCTGTATGGTATGGATTTTAATGGTAATCCCACACAAAAAATGGCGTGGGGTCCCCCCCAAATTCATCGCAGACCCTTATTGAAGCTTACAGCCCAGCAGGTCATGAAAGGGGTAGGGGAATGAGAAGGCACTTTGCCGGGGGGCTCCAGTATGTGTATGTATGCATGCGAGATAGGGACACTAGATTACAAGCAAGGACAGGAACTGACGTGAATTTACCACATGTAAAGTGCTGCATAAATTGTCATATATAAATACCTGAAATAAATAAAATTAAACTAATGTTTCTTAGTGGAATCTAAAAATTGCAATGAAGCCCAAATTGGTTATAGCTGAGCTTTAACAACAATACCGACTTTTGCGTTAATATAATAAGACATGGAACAATGTGCTATGTGCAAAGTCAGCTTGGGCAGCCAAGCAGAATTCACCTTTCACACACTGAACTCCAGTAAAATAAAAACTGTTCAATAAGGGTTTCCAAACTTTGCATAGCATAATTGCTCTTTGCATTGATTTATTTAAATAAATCAGTTAGCATGTGTTTGGACAGGTTGATATTTTGCTCTCCATATTTTATGACATGTGTATATTGCGCTATCCAAAAATACAAACATGAATGAAAATAAACCTACAGCAGCAACTTATTAAAAAATTATATAAGCTTCCCTAGTGTAAAATCTCCAACCAGAATGTTACTATAAAAAAGGGTTACACTTACAAAAAAGTCTTAAAACATGTGTGAATAAGCCGGCCAACTCAATTGTGGCAGCCCGTCCTTCCAGGACCTGCGCAAACGTGGTGACGTCAGAACATCGCTCTCTCTACGGGTTTCATCATAAAATTACATCGTCAGTGCCCCATAATAAACTTCTGGTTGGAGATTTTACACTATGGAAGCTTTTTCTCTTCTTTTGGGAATTTCATCGGAAGGGGTCCTCTCTTGAGTGGCGGGTGGCTCACAACTCGGGTTCACTGGAGAAAAAAGGCCTTGGCTGGGTAAAATAGCCACAAGTGGGATAGACCTTCTGCAATAGGGGGTCTAAGGAGCTGGTAACCGGCAAATTCATTTGGTGGAGGTTTTGTCCTTTGGAACTTACACTTTATTTTGGTGATTAGCACCATGGGATTGTTTTTATATCACTGTATGGAGTTTTTGATTACAGCATCGCTGTTCTCACATTTATGTCACATTTTTAGCGCAACTTTGTTTTTGGATTTTTGAATATTTTATGACATATCAGAGATTTTGAAACAGCGATTAACGTATCTAGGAATGCGATGCAGTGTTGGTAATGGCCTTAGCTGGTTAGGAAAGCACAGTTGCCAAAGAATGGTTTAAATCTCATTTTCCATTTAGTTAATTCCTTTCAGTAAGGGGGTTAGAAATCAAAGTCACTTTGAGTACATCCCTCAGATCTCCCTGCCAGAAATATTGATTTAATAAGTATTTTTTTTTGTTTGTTTACAAGACAAACACTGAATCCTGGATTAGCAATTGTCCTAAATCTTCTCCTACAGCAACTTATTTATTTTGTCAGATAATCTTTCAGCTTCTGTCCCAGTTTGTTGGAAAATACTGTCAAGCTTTTCATGCTAAGAGAAGTTTTCAAAAACTCTTGCAGATCATCTAACTTATTTATCACATTATTTTATTATGAATAAAAGAAGAACTCTGACAAAAGCATTTCAATACTGTTTGTTTAGATCTTTAAAGAATCACTGTGACATGCCTATTGAGGACAAAGTGACAGACTTTCTTGAAAGAACAAACCCCCAACCAAATGATGTTTTCCCTGTGCTCCCATGCCTCTCTGTTCCCATGTCAGAATAGCGAGGGAGCACGGGAAAGGTATCAGTGTCTGTGTAAACTTCAGATAGGATGGATAGGATAGATTTAAAGCTTAAGTTCTTTTTCTAAAATCCAGCTCCCCTGTGTAACAATATACCATTAATGTAACTCAGTTTCAGAAAAATACAAGCTTTCTTTGATTTTGAGAACAAGGCCTTACCTTAGCCCTTGCTGTATTTCATAGAAAGCTTTATCACGTCATGACATGAGATGTAAGGCAGAGAAACCAGTAAGACAAGGGAAGGAGTTTACTAGGTGAACCCATTAGCACACCTTCACCCATCAACTATATTTTCAAAGCATCCCCGGCATCTGGCTTCCCCAGGGTAGACATGTGCGATTAGTTTTGTATGTATAAAAATTCGTATTTCGGATTTGTACAAATTTCCAGAAATTCGTACGAATTTTCGATTCGTACGAATTTCCGGAAATTCGTACATTCGTACAAATCCAAAATACAAATTTTTACGCATACGAATTCTGTAGGAAATACAAAATTACGTTTACAAATTTCAGATCCAAATTCATAAAGAACATTCGGAATTGCCACGAAAAGTTAACAAACCTAAAAGTTAAAAATCCAGGAAGTCAGCACAGCACAGGGATGGTGGGAGCCCCTCATAATGATAAATTAATCATAACGAAAATTTGTAATTATTACGAAAAGTTAACGAACCTAAAAGTTAAAAGCAAAGGAAGTCAGCACAGGAATAGTGGGAACCCCTCATAATGGGCACAGCGGGTGTACACTCAGACCCGGGAACTCAGCACAGGGATGGTGGGAACCCCTCATAATAGACACAGCAGGTGTACAGACCTGGGAACTCAGCACAGGGATGGTGGGAACCCTATGGGAATTTCTATGCTTACAAATGTTATACGAAATACGAAATTTCGTTAACGAATTTCCGAATTTCCGATCCAAATTCCGTTACAACAGAAATGTGACTGGTGTTTTGTTCACCAATCAGAGGAAGTCAGCACAGCACAGGGATGGTGGGAACCCCTTATAATGATAAATTCATAATAACAAACATTCGTTATTTTTACGAAAAGTTAACGAACCTAAAGGTTAAAAACCCAGGAAGTCAGCACAGCACAGGGATGGTGGGAGCTCCTCATAATGATAAATTCATCATAACAAACTTTTTTTATTTTGCAAAAATTTTACGAAACTAACGAAAATTCGTATTTGGTACGAATCCGAATTGAATTTCGGACACGAATTACGAAATACGAATTAATTTTCGTACAAAATGGAACGAATCAAAACAAATTTATTGACGGCGCAAATGTCTACCCCAGGGTCCCTTCACATGGGCTCAGGTCACATGCTAAACTCCCCGGGGCCACATGCAGCCCACGGGACACCCTTGATATAGTGGAAGGGCCTACTTGACTGGATACAGAGTGATTGGATAGATGGTGTGTCCTCCTATTATATAGTTTTGGTAAATCTAAGACCCCTTTCACACTGGGGCAGTGTGGGCGTTAGCGGTAAAGCGCCACCCCAGTGCCTGGAATAGGCAGCGCTGCCTATTAATTTCAATGGGCATGGCATTTTGGGAGCGGTGTATACACCGCTCCTGTGCCACCCCAAAGATGCTGCTTGCAGGACTTTTTTCCCTGTTCTGCAAGCGCACCACCCCAGTGTTAAATCATTCTTTCTTTTACACTGGGGCGGCTTGAGAGGCGCTTTTCAGGCCCTTTACAGGCGCAATTTTTAGCACTAAAATGCCTGAAATGCGCCCCAGTGTGAAAGGGGTGTCTAAATTAAAGTATACAGAGATTGTACAATCAGATTGTACAGTGTAAGGCCACATGTATACACCTCAAATTACCTAGTTGTGCTTTCAGTGTCATTAATTGTTAACAGCACACCAAACACAGAAGCAAACACACATTTTGCCGAATGAAAAAACGGGTGACAAACGCAGCAATAAAAAACATGCAAGTCACACCACGCCAAAATGTCCCATTAGCTGTGCCAAGTGTAGTGCAGCCCATTGAAAAATCAACGGGCTATCCTATGTGTGTCACGAGCCACTATTCTAGGTGTGAATGGGGCCTGAAAGTGAAGTTAGAGTGTTTACACAAGAACAATGAGGCTTCATTCACATCTGTATGTTTCCAAATGCATGGCAAACCACACAGAAAATTAGCGATTTGCAATGCTTTTCAGAAACACACTGCCAATGTGCATTGTGCTTGTGTTACATAGTTACATAGTTGGTGAGGTTGAAAAAAGACACAAGTCCAACCTGTGTGTGTGTGTTTTTATTGTAACAGTAAATTGTATACCCCTGTATGTTGTGGTCGTTTAGGTGCCCATCTAATGCTGTGTACACACGAGCGGAATGTCCGACAGAAAAAGTCAGACGGAAGCTTTTCATCGTATATTCCGATCGTGTGTATGCCTCATCGGACTTTTTTTTTCGAAAATTCTGACGGACCTAGAAATAGAACATGTTCTAAATATTTCCGACGGAACCAAATCCTATCGGGAAAACTGCTCGTCTGCATGCTGTTCCGACGGACCAAAAACGACGCATGCTCTGAAGCAAGTATGAGACGGAAGCTATTGGCTACTGGCTATTGAACTTCTTTTTCCTAGTCCCGCATTACGTGCTGTACGTCACCGCGTTCTGGACGGTCAGACTTTTGTGTGTGTACCGACAGACCTTAATTTGTGGAGTAAATGTTTATGGGGAACTGTATCAAATGCTTTTGCAAAATCCAGATACACCACATCTACAGGCCTTCCTTTATCTAGATGGCAGCTCACCACCTCATAGAAGGTTAATAGATTGGTCTGGCAAGAACGATTCTTCATAAATCCATGCTGATTACTGCTAAAAATACAGTTTTTATTACTAAAATCTTGTACAGTCCCTTAACATCCCCTCCAAGAGCTTACAAACTATGAATGTTAGGATAACTGGCCTGCAGTTCCCAGGGATCTATTTTGGCCCTTTTTTTTAATATTGGTGCTACATTGGCTTTTCTCCAATCAGCTGGTACCATTCCAGTCAGTAGACTGTCCATAAAAATTAGGAACAATGGTCTGGCTATCACCTGACTGAGTTCCTTAAGAACACTCGGGTGCAAGCCATTTGGTCCTAGTGGCTTATTAATGTTAAGTTTTTCCACCCTACTTCTAATTTTTTCCTTTGTTAGCATGAGGGTGCTCCCTGTGATGTGTTATGAAGATAAACATTGCAGACTTGGTTAGGAAATCCCCCCGTTTCCCTTGTCAAGGCTGAAGAGAAGAATAAATTCGGAACCTTTACCATCTCTCCATCTTTTGTAACAAGATTTCCTTCATCATCCTTTATAGGGCCAATATGTTCGGACCTCCCTTTCTTACTATTTATATACTTAAAGAATTTCTTGTTTTTTTTTTTTTTTTACTCTCCTCTTCTATGTGCCTTTCGTGATCTATCTTAGCCGCCTTGATTGCACCCTTAGATTTCTTGTTGCATTCTTTGTAAAGTTGGAATGTGTCAGAAACCATGAAATCAGACCGAGACAGAAGTATAGTTAAATCACACTAGTTTAATAATAAAACGTAGTCAAAACAAAGCCAAAGTTCAGTAACTGATCATCAGCCAAGCCAGGAGTCAGGGATCAAAGTAGTGGAACAGCAAGCAGGATATGTAGCCTGAAGGGATGTCAGCTAAGCCTGTCTTTAAACAGGAATGCAGGAGATAGTTTCTTGTGATGTGACCAAGGTGAAGGCAGAGCTCCTCTGGACTGGAAAGCTTAGGTAGGCAAGACTGATGAGCAGGATCAACAACAGCTGGGTAACTGTGGAGAGAGATGGGAGCTGGCAATTAGCTGACAGCTGAGCGTCCAGTTCAGAGAAGGAAGGGCTGAGCCCAGCCTTGACAGAATGCTGATGATGACCCCTCAGCCTTGTATTTTTTGAAGGCCTTCTCCTTTGCTTTTATATGCATTTTTATGTTGGAGTTAAGCCACCCAGGAACGTTGTTAGCTCTTTTAAATGTATTTACCATTGGGATGCACTGGCCAATAACTTTATTTAATATGCTCTTTAAGCACTCCCATTTTTCCTCTGTGTTCTTTTTATCCAGGATTTTATCCCATTTAATATCTTCTAGCAAGGAGCGCAGCTTAGGGAAGTTGGCTCTTTTGAAATTCAGTGTCTTTGTATTACCCTTGTGTTTCCTATTTGTGTGATTTATGCTGAAACGAATTGACCTGTGGTTGCTGTTTCCTAAAGTGCCCCGTATTTCCACATCTGCAATCAGGTCTGCATCGTTAATAATCAGTAGGTTTAGTAACGCATTGTTTCTTGTTGGTGCATTCACCATCTGACCGATGAAATTGTCCTGCAAGGCATTTAGGAAATGGCGAGCCTTGGTCGAATGCGCAGTTCCTTCTGCCCAGTCTATGTCTGGATAATTAAAATCCCCCACTATAATGACACTTTGCATCCTTGCCGCCATTCCAAACTGTGATAAGAGTTTCACCTCCCCCTCCTCCCTATGGTTAGGGGGCCTATAGCATACTCCTAGTATTACTTTACCCTTAGTTTCCCCTCTTTGAAGCTCTACCTATAAGGATTCCACCTCCTCCCCTGCTCCATTAGTGATGTCGTCCCTCATATTCACTTGCACATCATTCTTGGTATACAGGCATACCCCTCCCCCTTTTTTACCCTCCATATCTCTGCAATATAGGGAATACCCTTGAATGGTTGCCAGTCAATCACGAGTGCTGTTGAACCAAGTCTCTGAAATTCCTACCAAATCTAAATCCTTCTCGAACAACAGCAGCTCTAGTTCTCTCATCTTGTCAGCCAGACTCCTGACATTAGTGAACAAGCCTCAAAGTTTTGTCCGGTCGCATGCTATCTCCTCGTTGGTTGTTCTGAATCTGGAATATGCCCCCAATAAAAAAAGTTTCACACTGGCTATCTCTACGTCTAGTTTAAAAGCCCCTCTAACTTTTCGTCCATCTTCTCTCCCAGCCGAGCTGCACCCTCCCCATTTAGGTGCAATCCGTCCCTGCTAAAAAGCCGGTAACTAACTGAGAAGTCAGCCCAGTTCTCTAGGGACCCCTCCTTTCTACACCAGCTCCTCAGCCACTTGTTAACTTCCCTGATCTCCCACTGTCTTTCTGGTGTGGCTCAAGGTACCAGTAGTATTTCTGAGAATACCACCTTGGATGTCCTATTCCTCAATTTAGCTCCTAAAGACCTAAAATTGTTTTTCGGAACACTCCATCTTCCTCTGACTTTGTCATTGGTACCAACCTGTACCATGACAGCTGGGTCTTCCCCAGCCCCTCCCAGTAATCTGTCCACCAGATCCGTGATGGGCCGAGCCCGAGCACCCGGTAAACAACATACAGTTCGGCACTTTAGGTCTTTGTGACAGTTTGCCCACCCTTTCCTTCTAATAATTGAGTCCCCTACCACCAGAATCTGTCTTTCCTTACCCTTGGCTTTACCTCCCCCACTGTGGGAGTTTCCCCCCTGGCAGCTAGGGGCATCACTCTACTCCAGCAATGCTGGTCCCTGACTGGTTTTCCCAATATCACGCAACAGGGCGTACTTATTGGTATGTTAAAGCCCAGGACCGGTCTTCCTGACACTTTCCCCTTTACCCTTCCTGAGTGCCACCCATCTACTCTGCTCTGGTGCCTGCACCTCTTTGTCTCCACCTGTCTCTGTGCTGGCACCTGCCGGAACCTGCCGGGTATGATCCCAACTCCTCTTGAGTAAGGACAGTCTTCTCAGTGTTGACAGTTGCCTCCCTAGATTCAAAACCTGGGCTTCCAGGGAAAAAACATGCTTACATTTTGCGCAGCAGTATTCGCCCTCGATTGGATGATCAAGGAATGCATACATGCCCCAAGATGTGCGAGTCACATCTCCATACTCGCCGGGCATCATACCCACTAATTTAATGGGGATCAGGAATTATACTCCGTCCGATTATCTAGCAACTAGCTTTCTGACTGTAATACTCAACAATGGCAACCCGAGTGTGGCAAACGCACCAAAAACTGCGGTAACGCACCATGCTCCGCTCCAAAAAAAAGGTCTGGAGCTTCTCAAGATGATTGTTGCGCATAGGGCAGCCCATTCAAGTGAATGGGCTGCTCTATGTGCAACGAGTGAAAACACTCCAAAACACCCAAAACAAATACATGCAGGAATGTGAGTTTTCGCTATGTGGACATGCGAACAAGACCCGACAACTGAGTGCCTCCGTCCACTTCCTCCTATGTACTTGTATAAAGATGGCCATACACTATGCAATCTGATTGTACAATCTCTGTACAATTTCCTTTACATTTTACCAGAACTATGGAATAGGATGACCCACCTGACCAATCCATTCAATTTGTATCAAATCAGACAGGCCTTTGTACTACATAGCCAATGGGAGATCTAAAGGGGGATTGTACAATCAGACTGTATAGGAAGTGGGTGGAAGGTAGCATTGTAATGAGGGAGGTGTAGTCCAGAGTGGTGAACACACCCTATCACACCCTCTTCTGTGATGCAACAAGGAAGTAAAGCAGTGGTTCTCAACCTTCCTAATGCCGTGACTCCTTAAAAAAAATTTCCCAAGTTGTGGGGACCCCTAACAGTAAAATTATTTTCGTAGCGTGAGTTGCCAGCACCCAAGGCAAGACAAATAACTTCCACCCCTAACCCACAGACATTTAGTGCTCCCCGAGTCCCTTCCACTCGTATAGTATTAAAACCTCTTATGGTACATTTTAGGATGTACCACTCTTTCTCTTTGTTCTCCTTTCTTTCCCTTTTATCACTCTATCCTAATTTCTTGTTTTTTTTTCCCCATCCCTCTCTCTAGCCGTCTTTCTTGTTCTTTCTCTTATTCTTTCTCTCCCTTTTTCTTTGTTCCTCCCCCTCTTTTCCTCTTCCTTCCATGTATCCTCTATTTTTATTCCTTGGTGGGGAGTGGGGGGAATGGGATGAGTGGCAGTGCTGGCGGGGAGTTGGGATGAGTGACAGTTCTGGTGGGGGGTGGAATCAGTGGCAGTGCTGGGGGGGAGTTCTGATCAAACAACTTAGGTGCTCTTGATCAAGGTCATCTGCTGATCTGAGAAATGTAGTGGGGACTTTTAATTGCAATTCTAATCTCAGGTAGTGTTACTCACTGTGTCTTGAGCTCTGTGGTGTCTCGCAGCAGTGACACCTATGCCGAAATCAGGAGATAGGGTCTCCTCCAGCCCCTCCCACTTCACATTCCTCACCAGTCAGCTGACCTCTGGCCCCCCACCCATGCCGTGAACTAATTGGGTGGCTTCGAAGAGGCTGAGTGGGCAGCCGCGGGCGGCCACAGGCTCCAGAGAGAGCCCTTCTGGGCGGCCATGAAAAGGCTGGGAGAGTGGCGCAGGCTTCAGGAACAGCCCAGGATTTGGTGACCCCTGGCAAATCATCATTCGACCCCAGAGGAGGTCCCGACCCCAGGTTGAGAACCACTGAAGTAAAGGCTTCTGGAAGATGGAGTAACAGGAAGTAAATGCTGAGAGACAATCTACAGGAAGTGATGGAATCTGAAAAAAATTTAAATATTCAAAGAAACTGACAAGATTTTAACCACTTGCCGACCAGCAGCCGCAGTTGTACTGTGGCAGAATGGCACGGATGGGCGAACCGACGTTATGTTACATTGCTTTGCCCTGTGGCCAATAGCTCTATTTGAGGGAAAAAAAGGACGTCAATTTTGTTTGGGTGCAATGTCGCATGACCGCGCAATTGTCAGTTAAAGCGATGCAGTGCCGAATCGCAAAAAGTGCTCTGGTCAGGAAGGGGGTAAAATCTTCCCGGGGTTGAAGTGGTTAAACCTCAGGTGGATAAGGTAAATGAGAGAAAAGCACATTGGGATGACTGGGCCAGAAATGGCATTGGAAAACTCTTCTATTATGAAAATTGAAATTCAGCCCGAAAAGGTGAACTTATCCTTTAAAGTTTATACAAGGTTAATGTCTTCCTTCCCTTCCTAAGTTGCTCAGGCCCCAGTACTGCATCCTGGAAGCACAAATGCTCACCCATACCTGGAAGTGCCGTGTATCGGAGGGCTCTGATGGAGCAATGAAGCCTCAGCAAGTGCAGCACCAGTGAGTATCTTATGGTGGAAAGAATCCCATTCAGAGCAAAGTGAAAGAAACTCTTAAAAGTCTCATGTATGTAAAGCCAAAACATTTATTTATTTATTTATTCGCTGTTTTTTATGCCGCTAAGGAGGTTTTTCATCCCTTCCATTCCTGGAGCAACAGTTTCCAAAAAGTGAGGGGAAATCCCCTATTAAAGAAATGTCCTTATTGGAAGATTTCCCCTTACTTCTTGAACCCGTGACAACTCTAAAATTCTGTTTTACATCACTTTCTGTCTTTGTCATAATGGTCAACAGGAAAATCAAGGGAGTGACTCTACTCAGTGGGGACATAGACAGCAATTAGAACTTGAAAGGGGTTCCAACCCTAAAAAAAAGTTAGCTGTTCATTCACTTTATATTATTATGTGCTTAAAATTGATGTTTGTGCAATACTGCAATAAAAAATAATTGGTAGTGCCTCCTTTCCCATTGATAGCTATGACAAGATAAGTGGGATGAGTGGCCACACAAAAATGTTTATTTGTAACACCTTTCATCTTTATGACTATTAGAGCTATATGGCTTCATAAACAGTATATGCTTTTTTGTTTTGTTTTGTAATTAGCTTTGAAAACAAAGTTTTATTAGTTTTTTTTTTTTAAATATACATTGGGCACACAACACAGAATTTACAAAGCACTTTGAATTTTCCAAATAGAGAGTACAATTACTACAGAGAGTGGAAGATAAGCAACTTATGCCTTATACAGCAAAGTGGGTTTGTTGGTTCACCCAGTATGGGCAAACTACAGATTTACCACTAATATACGATGTAACAGTTATATATTTCTAAACAACAGACATTTTCATGAAAAACAAAGCATTGAAAAATCTATTTTTTCATCAAAAACAAATGTTTGTAGCTAATCTCACAATCTTTTGAGATTAGCTAAAAGACTACAGCTTGATTCACAAACAGTAATGGGTGAATTCATCCATAAATCAGGAAAACTGAAGTGTACTTTATTTTATCCATTGGATTTGCCCAATCTGTGAAGAATTGTACAATTCTTAAATGTATTTTTTCTGCACTCCTGACACAGTATCAGAGGATCAAACTACTACCTTCATACATTCAGGAGAATCAGAAAGTTGAAGATATCAGATTCCCTTGTTTAACTGTTGTCTTTCAAAAGTTCCTCCTTTGCTATTTAGAAATAAATCTACATCAACAAAAAGCAGTCACTTAATTAAGGTACCTGGGTATAGTGGTAACTGGAGACCTGTGGGAGTATATATAACTTTAAATCTGAAACCAATACTTCAAAAATTTCAACAGAAGTACGCCAGCTAGTATAAATTCCTGATGACGGTGACTGGATGTGTAAACCTCATTAAGATGATTTGGGCCCCACAATTATTGTATATTTTACATAATGCCCTAGTATGGATACCAAATTACTGGTTCCAGCGCAAAGATTCACAATTCTGGACTCTTATTTGGAGAGGTGGAGTGGCCCGTATTAAACTGGCCACTCTGCAGTTTACAAAGGATCAAGGTGGACTGGCTGTCCCTCATCCGCAAATGTACTATTTTACAGCCCAATTACAACACTTTTCCGGCTGGGATTTGAGTACAACTGCAGACTCTTCCAGGGGTTTGCTAATCAGTCTTGACACAAGCTATACAGCTTTGTCCCATATGGTAATAGGTTTCACTATGGTCCCATCTCACTGTCCGACAGTTCAGCCGCTGATGAAAGTTTGGAGAAGTGCAAAGTATAGATTGGAATTAACAGGGTTTCTACCTCAGACACCTATTTGGCATAACCGCTTTTATAAAGATTTGACTAAGGTTGATAAACATCCAGTGTGGGAAAGGTCAGATACATCACTCAAGTGCTAAATAATTCTGTCATGAAACCATACGACCAGCTAGTATGGGAGTTTCCACTGTTGAAAGGCCATCACTATCAGAGCAGCCATTCTGCTTTGATGTTAGAGGACTCCACATTCTTGGAATCCATATACGCTAATGCCAAGAAAAAGAATATTATCTTTCATCTGGAGATGTTCCAAGCTTGTGCGATATTGGAATCAAAT
This sequence comes from Lithobates septentrionalis, assembly GCA_037952835.1. NCBI lineage: Eukaryota > Metazoa > Chordata > Amphibia > Anura > Ranidae > Lithobates > Lithobates septentrionalis. The sequence continues at coordinate 83,540 of JBBDGP010003481.1, read as the reverse complement.
TATCACAACAATCAATAAAATATATCAAGTTCAACTGACTATGGACCCGCTGACGTGTCTGTTTGGAAGTCTCAATGAGGAACTGTACTTCCTTCCAGTGTACATTTCCCTTACTAGACTTCTATACCTAGCCAGGAAACTGATTGCTTGGCTTTGGCTTTCGGCACAACCTCCCAACGGACGGGCAGTGGATCCAAGAGGTTAATAATATCCTTGTATGAGAAACAAACACCTATTATCATAGGATCTCACCAAAGAAATTCATAAATATCTGGCAGAGCTGGTTAAATACCCCAGAGGTGGCACCCCCGCAGCTGGTCCTGGACAGATTATTGTTGGGCTAGATGGCTACCTGCACTAGTTCCTGTTGTGTGACCATATGGGACTATTCACAACTTAAAAGCAATGTTTTATTTCAAGGGCTATCTGACAGTGACATGTTGGAATATTGCAGATCATTTTCTGTCCTGATGATTACATCTCCTGTTTTTTTTACGGACTGTATGCCTAATTATTTGTACCCTGTAATGCCTTATGCTTCACTCAATAAAGTTCTATTTTGTTGATTCAAAAAAGTTACTGAAAGCGGGCAAATAGTGAAGGGTACCACATCCAATATGTAATATACAAAACATGGATAAAGAGCGTGACAGACGCTTTAGGTACCCATGATTACTGAAGACTTTCTAAAATCCATACAATTTTATCAATATCCCTTTAAAACACATTTAAAAATCAAATAGCTCTCCAGTCCATTGACTCAAGCTTTGGTTGTATAGATCTCCCCATCCAGCACCCCTTAGCTATATTTATCTCCAAGTCAAGTTACTATACACCAAATTTGTGGCTTAAAGTAGAACTATAAACTAAACTTGTTTTAAAGTGGAGTGGCAAGGGATGTTATTGGGATCTTATGTGATAGACCAACACAAAGTGACACATAATTGTGAAGTGGAAGGAAAATGATAAATGGTTTACAATTTTTTTACAAATAAATATCTGAAAAGTGTGGCATGCATTTGTATTCAGCCCCTTTACTCTGATACCCCTAACTAAAATCTAGTGGAACAAATTGCCTTCAGAAGTCACATAATTAGTAAATAGAGTCCACCTATGTGTGTGATTTAATCTTGGTATAAATACAGCTGTTCTGTGAAGCCCTCAGAGGTTTGTTAGAAAACCTTAGTGAACAAACAGCATCATGAAGGCCAAGGAACAAACCAGGCAGGTCAGGGATAAAGTTGGGGAGAAGTTTAAAGCAGGGTTTGGTTCTAAAATAATATCCCAAAATTTGAACATCTCATGGAGCACTGTTCAATCCATTATTCAAAAATGGAAAGGGTATGGCACAACTTCAAACCTACCAAGACATGGCCATCCACCTACACTGACAAGTCGGGCAAGGAGAGCATTGATCAGAGAAGCAGCCAAGAGGCCCATGGTAACTCTGGAGAAGCTGTAGAGATCCACAGCTCAGGTGGGAGAATCTGTCCACAGGACAACTATTAGTTGTGCACTCCACAAATCTGGCCTTTATGGAAGAGTGGCAAGAAGAAAGCCATTGTTGAAATAAAGGAAGCCCCGTTTGCAGTTTGCGAGAAGCCATGTGGGGGACACAGCAAACATGTGGAAGAAGGTGCTCTGGTCAGATGAGACCAAAATTTAACTTTTTGGCCTAAAAGTAAAACGCTATGTGTGGCAGAAAATGAACACTGCACATCACCCTGAACACACCATTCCCGCTGTGAAACTAAGTGGTGGCAGCATCATGTTGTGGGGATGCTTTACTTTAGCAGGGGCAGGAAAGCTGGTCAGAGTTCATGGAAAGATGGATGGAGCCAAATACAGGGCAACCTAAGAATAAAACCTGTTACTGTCTGAAAAAGACTTGAGACTGGGGTGGAGGTTCACCTTCCAGCAGGACAACGACTCCAAACTAACAGCCAGAGCTATAGAATGGTTTAGATCAAAGCATATTCATGTGTTAGAATGGCTGGCCCAGTCAAAGTCCAGACCTAAATCCAATTTAGAATCTGTGGCAAGACTTGAAAATTGCTGTTCACAGACGCTCTCCATCCAATCAGACAGAGCTTAAGCTATTTTGCAAAGAAGAATGGGCAAAAATGTCACTCTCTAGACATGCAAAGCTGGTAGAGACATCCCCAAAAAGACTTGCAGCTGTAATTGCAGTGAAGGGTGGTTCTACAAAGTATTGACTCAGGGGGGTGAATACAAATGTACGCCACACTTTTCACATATTTATTTAAAAAAAAATGAAAACAATTTATCATTCCACTTCACAATTTTATGCCACTTTGTGTTGGTCTATCACATAAAATCCCAATAAAATACATTTACGTTTTTGGTTGTAACATGACAAAATGTGGAAAATTTCAAGGGGTGGGAATACTTTTTCAAGGCACTGTGTAAGTGGAAACAAGTCACTGGTGGCATGGTACAGTAAGTTTAGGCTAAATGCACAATAAAAAGGATCGACCCTAACTAAAATGATCATTCTGCAGTTCCTGTGCCAAGGGTTGGATAATCTGTCAGGTTTTTATTGTAATTGGTGTTGGGAAGATACTTCCTGTCAGAATAAAAAACAATGGGAAATCCCCACAGGGCCACAAACAAAAGGCAAAAGCACACTGTGGTTGAGTTAATAAAGGAGTAGCTGTTCTTCACTTAGCTTACTGAATTAAGGCAAAGATGGGTTCACAGTAAATATCCAATCATGGCAAAGGAAAATAAGAAAAAACAGAGTTCTGCTTTAACTAGAGTGGATGATTGAAGTGAACATTGCTTCATACCATTCTTTAAGCCAAGTAAACATTTACTCTGCAAAGTAAATATATATTTTCCAGAGTGGAAATACTTTATTCCTTTAGTAGACTGACCAAATTATTTTTATAGACATGAAGAGTTAAAGTGATTGTATAGTCTTGTTTTTTCCCTATAAAAATAACAAACACTGCTCTGTTGCAGTGGATTTGAACAGAGCAGCCCAGATCTTCCTCTTCTCAGGTCTCTCTTCTGTGATCCTGGCCCCTCCCTCCTGTTCAGTGCCCCCATAGAAAGCAGCTTGCTATGGGGGCACCCGAGCTGAGTCACATTAAGTCAAGAAGCCCCGATCCGGCCTCACCCCCTCCCTCTCCTGATTGGCTACCTGACTTTGACAGCAGCAGCCAATTGCGCTGCTGCTGTGACTCAGCCAATCAAAGAATTTGCACAAGCAAAAAGAAGTCAGGAATAATTAAATAAGCGAGTTAACCGCTTGCCGAACAGCTGCCGTCATTGTACGGCAGCAGGTCGGCACGATCCTGCAAACCGTCAAAGCTGTACATCGGTCCCTTTAAGCGGGATAGCAGGCGTGCGTGCACGCCCGCTGCACTGCGGGGGTGCCGATGCACGTGGCCGGCGGTTGCGATTACCAGAGAGCCAGGACAGGGACGTGTGTGTGTAAACACACAAATCCCTGTTCTGTGAGGAGAGTCAGATCGTGAGTTCCTACTAGCTAGGAACAACAATCTGTCATTTCCCCCAGTCACTTCCATCCCCCTACAGTTAGAACACACACGAGGGAACACAGTTAACCCCTTGATTGTCCCCTAGTGTTAACCCCTTCCCTTTCAGTAACATTTACACAGTAATCAGTTCATTTTTATAGCGCTGATCGCTGTATAATTGTCAATGGTCCCAAAGATGTGTCAAAAGTGTCCAATCTGTCCGCCATTATGTCGCAGTCCTGATAAAAATTGCTGATCACCGCCATTACTAGTAAAAAAAAAAATAAATAATAAAAATGCCATAAATCTTTCCCCTGTTTTGTAGATGCTATAACTTTTGTGTAAACCAATCAATAATCGCTTATTGCAATTTTTTTATTACCAAAAATATGTGGAGGAATACATATCGGCCTAAACTGAGGAAAGAATTTGCCTTTTTTTCAAAATAATTGGGATATTTATTATAGCAAAAAGTACAAAATATTGTTTTTTTTTTCAAAATTATCGCTCTTTTTTTGTTTATAGTGCAAAAAATAAAAACCGCAGAGATGATCAAATATCACCAAAAGAAAGCTGTATCGCAAAAAAATGGCCTGGTCGTTGAGCAGCCAAATCTTTCAGGGCTGAAGTGGTTAAATAATTTTTTTAATTATTTTTATTGGAGACACTGTGGATCAAATGATTGATTTAGCTGACTAAAGTAATTGTTCAGGCATTCCCTGACACTCCCAACCATGAGATCCATGGACTCATTATCCCTTTTTGAAACCCTCTGTGTGGCAGACACTAAGATATGTATAAATTGCTTCTACACTCTTTCCCACAAACTGAACTGTATTATCTTAAGAAATGGCAAACAGAACTTGAATATACCTTCTATACCTTCTCTCCCAACCAAAATGACAAGATCCTTCAATTGTCCCACACCTCTACTATTAAAACAAGAACTCAAAAATATTGTTATAAATTGATGACTTGATGGTATAGAGTCCCTACTTAACGTGTTACTAAACCCAGGACCCTGAATTCACTATATCTGGTCTTCCACAGTACACAGAACATGGAAATGCAATAATTTTAGTAACCATAAACTGCTAAATACCTTTTCTCATCAGCAGTATATAGCAGTCTTGTAACTTCTATTAGTGTCTGGTTAAAGCTTGTAGGAGGAGTTTTCATTCTCCCCTGACCGCCCTATGAGGCTGCATGACCCCTGACCCTCTGTCTGGCCAGTGCTGATTGGCCCTGTGCTGATCACATGCACATGCTGATGACACAGAAAACTCTCTGGCAATATACACCAAACTGAGCAAGTGCAGAGTGACTCCAAAGGCTTTGTCTTATCAGGAAATAGATTGAGGACGTGGAAGAAGAGGAGGATAAGAGAAGACATCAAACTGCCCTTTCACACAATGCAGAGTTGGATTCCACAGTGAGCATGACAAACATGCTTTACTGCATATACAGACTGATTTTACTGTTGTGGGGTTAGTAACACTTTAACTAGTTGCTGCCCACCCACCGTCAAATGACGGCGGGGCGGTGCGGCTCTCATTCTGGACGCCATCATATGATCACAGCCGGTCACATGTAAACACGGAGAAGCTGGTAATCTGCACTCCTCGCCTCACACTGACAGAGTGTGTGGCGAGGAGAGCCGATCAGCGGCATCTCCTCACAGGAGACATCTACACATGTAATCAGGGCACTGATGATCAGTGCCCTGATTACAATAGCGACACCAGTGCCACAAATTAGTGCCAGCGATAAGTGCCCACCACTGCCAGCAATCGGTGCCCACCACTGCCCACAAGTGCCACCAATCAGTGCCCATTAGTGATGCTAGTTCATGCTGGCTATCAGTCCCGCCTATCAGTGCTGCCCATCAATGCCCATCACCACTGTCCATCAATACCCATCAGTGTCACCGATCAGTGCCACACATCAATGTCCATCAGTGGCCATCAGTACCGCCTATCCATACTGCCTATCAGTGGCCACCAGTGCCACCTATCAGTGCCAATCAGTGCTGCCTATCAGTGCTCATCAGTGCCACATATCAGTGCCCTTAGGTGCGGCATATTAGTGCCTCCTCATCAGTGCCACCTAATCAGTGCCCATAAGTGCCACCTCATCAGTGCTCATAAGTGCCACCTCATCAGTGCCCACCAGTTCAGCCTATTAGTGCCCATCAGTGCCGCCTCATCAGCGCACATCAGTGAAGGAGAAAAATTACTTAATTACAAAATTTACTGACAGAAACAAAGTAAAACATTTTTTTTATCAAATTTTTGGGTATTTTTTTTTTTTTAGTAAAAAATAAAAAAAAACAGCAGTGATTAAATACCACCAAAAGAAGGCTCTATTTGTGTGAAGAAAATGATAAAAATTGCATCTGGGTACAGTGTAGCATGACCACACAATTGTCATTCAAAGTGCGACAGCGCTGACAGCTGAAAAATGGCCTGGGCAGGAAGGGGTGTAAGTGCCCTGTAGGCAAGTGGTTAAAGGATATAGCCACACATGTCAGACCTTTGCTGGAGAGGTTGTGGTCAGAAGGATACATGCCTGCATATTTTGTGGAACCATTTTTTTCAAACCCAGTTTTGGAATGCAGTCAAGGCACATATATCCCAAATCCTTGATTCTCACCACTTAGATGATCCCCCAGTTTTCTTACTCCATAATACATCTCAACCAATAAAATCTTATAAGAGAAGTGTATCACTACATATCCTTAATGAAGTCAAAAGCCTCCTTCCAGACTTTAGGAAGTGGCCCCAACCACTGCCCATTGCTGAACAGATTGGAAGGGCCAATACCATTGTGGAAACTAAGCGCTTGTGCTTTTCTAAGGCCTCATGTACACTGCTGCTGCTAAACCGATGTTTAGGAGCAGTTGGGCATTTTTTCAACTGCTCCTGAACTCTCCTCTATGTTATCTTATGTGTACATGTACACAGGGTCCTTTATAGTCGTTTCTAGGCAGTTGAATTTAGAGGCCTTTTTTGAAGAGCCAAAAAAATGAGTTCAGACGCTGAGTTTAGAGGCATTTCAAGTGCCAAGCGCTTCTAAATGAGTTACCGCATTAAGCCGCATTTCATTTACAGGCGTTTTTCAATTTTGGCTCTTTTGAAAAAACGCTTCTAAACGCAAACGCGTCAAAATGCCGCTAAACGCAGCATGTAAACGCGGCAAAAAGGACGTTTTAAACATGGGTTACTATCTGTCAAGTTAAATCGTTTAGGAGAGGTTGTAAAAACGTCCCGTGTACATTAAGCCTTACAAGGATAAATATGAAAATCTGGGCATCGATTGATGACCAAAGTGAAAATAACTTGGTAGCTATCCAACCCAGCCACCCTTAACCACTTGCCAATGGCTGGCCGTCATATGATGTCCTGGGCTTTGTGGGGGGATATCTGAATGATGCCTGAAGCTACAGGCATCATTCAGATAGCAGCTTTTTCAGCCAGCGATTCCTAACACTATAAGAATGATCATAGCGGCTGGTCAGCCGCTTGATTGCTCTTACGGGCGGCCAGAGGAGACGTCCCCTTCTCCCGCCGCCCTCCGGTGCTTTTAACGACTCACCTCTGCGATCGGTGAGTCAGAGAACAGATCCAACAGCCCCAGATGTTTACCATAGAGATTTCCGGCGTACCAGATGGTCGCTGTAGTCTCTATAATTGTCGAAAGCCGGGCGCGATGTTATGACATCACGCCCGGCCTCTGCATTCAAACAAACAGCGCCGCCTCGGCTGGGAAGCCGAGATTGTTTTTTTGTACTTATTTCAGGCTTCCCGGCCTAGAGGTGAGATGTGGGGTTTTATTGACCCCATATCTCACTGTAAAGAGGAGCGATCGTGTCATATTCCTATTACAAGGGATGTTTACAATCCTTGTAATAGGAATAAAAGTGATCAATTTTTGTTTCTTTTTTTTTTTTTTAAAGTATCAAACTAAAAAATGTAAAGTAAAATTAACAATAAAAAAAGTCCCGCCCACATATGAAAACTGTGTTCAAACCACACATGTGAGGTGTCGTCACAAATGTCAGAGCAAGAGCAATAATTCTAGCCCTAGACCTCCTCTGTAACTCAAAATATGTAACCAGTAAAAAAATTTAAAGCGTCGCATATGGGGATTTTTAAGTACCGAAGTTTGGCGCCATTCCACAAGTGTGTGCAATTTTGAAGCATGACATGTTAGGTATCTATATACTCGGTGTAACTTCATCTTTCACATTATGCAAAAAAATCGGGCTAACTTTACTGTTTTGTATTCTTTTTAAAGCACGAAACTGTTTTCTTCCCAAAAAAAAACGCGTTTGAAAAATTGCTGCACAAATACCATGCAAGATAAAAAGTTGCAATGACCGCCATTGTATTTTCTAGGGTCTCTGCTAAAAAAACATATATAATGTTTGGGGTTCTATGTAATTTTCTAGCAAAAAAATGATGATTTTTACATGTAGGAGAGAAATGTCAGAATTGGCCTCTTTGGAACAAATGCTGAGCGAAAAAAAACATTTCTGTACTCTTTCTTCTTAGTCTAAACAGCTCTTTTTTTACTAACTTGGTGAATCCACTGTTTGATGTCTCTTAATCCCCCCCCCTTTCCCTTATCTTCTTAGATTGTACACTTTACTTATCAGTCCTAATTGCTCATATTTAATATGTTCATCTGCAGTGTTTTTCTCTTTCTTCTTCCATGGTTACCCAACCCCCACCCCTAGATCCTTGGGTTTTTAGGAATGTTACACCCACATATGTAAAATGCTTTTTGTCGACATCTATATCGCATATGTGAATTGTTAATGCAAACTACCAATTGTACTTCATCATTTATCTAAATCCTACTTACTTGCTGCTCAGTTTACTTTGCAAAGTTAATGTTAGAAAGTAAGATGAAAATAAGATGTGCTCTTTAAATATTCAATCATGAGTGGTGGAAATTTTAACAAGAGGGCTTTTGATAGCACAATTACATATTTATAGTAAACACAGGTTCACCATATTTATTAGCATTTACGTTACAGAATAAACTTACTTCTTTTAAAGTGAACATTTCTAGAGCTGCGACATAACCCACTGGCACCCATTGTTCCATTGTTGGTACTGCCATCAGTTGCAGCAGCTGCTTCTTTACACAGGGGAGCTGGAGTGTAGAGATCACATGAGCTATTTACAAATAGAATATAGTCTGGGTATAAGGAAAGGGGAAGCATCATTTAAACCTCAGGTATATTAACCTTTAATTTCAATTTAACATTAGAGATTAGAAGGCTGGAAGGCTGCTATGCCACTGCTGGGAGTGGAAGCAGAGGGAGCTTAGCTACTGAAAGTGAAGCTCAAAGTGTTTCTGCTGTGGACATTGAGAGTAAATTGTTACACGGTTCTTTCTTTACCAATATTGTTTATTGAGTTTAACAGTTAAGAAAAAAAAATACAATGTACATTCTGCAAATATTGAAAAGTAGAAACATAACACGGCCAACATGGCCTGCTAAATTTTGCATAAAGAAAATATCAACTCCACTATCTCAGCATGAGTTACACAGTTCTTTCAAACAAAAAAGTGATTGATGGCTTGTTTTAAAGCTCAGTTACGGTGTGCTAAAGCAGTAGTAAAGCCGGCTTTGTTATTTTTACTTATAGGTAAGCCTATAATAAGGCTTACCTGTAGGTAAAATGAATATCTCCTAAACATGCACTGTTTAGGAGATATTCACCCTGCATGCAGCTGCTAACGATACTGGCGCATGCGCTCTGAAGGTCCCGCATACCATGGGCTCCCGCGTGCATGAGCGGGAGTGACGTCATCCTGGAACCTGGAAGAAAGACTAGGGGCCTCTCAGCGGTGACCAGGCACCGCTGGAAGGGCCTAATTCTAAGGTAAGTACTTCAGCATCGCATACTAGCACATTATGCCATTGTCTTACAGGTGTTTTTTTTGTTTTGTTTTTTTTATTCTGCAAGGGTTTACTACCACTTTAAGAAAATACTTAAATGTCTAAAGACCTGGTCACCGGTTCATTTTTAAGTACATGAGTACCTTAAATTTATATGTGAATATTTATGTGCACAAAAATGATTATAGAAGCATTTTATATTTTAAAATAAATTAGCAAACATATATAACAGGCAACTTGAATTCTTTCTATTGATTTGTACATCTGCTAAAAATGCTCATTATAAATTGTAATTTGCTTATTCTAATTTAGTTGCTTCTTACAGATAATAATATGCATTTTACTTATTTTGGCTTTAACCTAATTCTTTGATCAAAGACTCCTAGGGGCAAACGTTATCTTCCTGTGACCTAATCTCCTGGGATAATCTAATTAGGTCAAATAAATTCAGGATAAAATATAATCATCGAGGATAATACATTTATAATTGATTTTGCATTCTCTTTCTTCTCTTAGGTTTTAGAATTCTAATATTTTATATTTGCTTTGATTGTTTGGGTTTACAGAAATGTTAAGTAGCAGTTTACTGCTTTGATTAAATGGTTTCTAAATAAAACTGTTTTCTAAATTCAAAAAGCCAGGCATATCTAAAATTGGGTAGATAAGATTGCTGTCCCAGAAATGTTACCTTTCATGACCCTTCTTACTTTTGACTAAAGTTAAATGTTACTCCTTGACAAAAATACTGGGATGGACTCAGAGACTGGAGCAGTTCAGTTTAATTAAATAAATTCCCCCTCTTTTGTGAGGATACATGTATTCTAATGACAGTGGGCTCAATCCACAAAACGTTATCTACTGCTTTAAGATCAGCGGTAAAATAGCTCATAGCATTTTTCAAATATTTTTTTTTTTGCAATTCATATAAAAAAATGCTCATAATATAATTAAATACATTTTTGCATCACAATTTTCATTATTTATCTCATGAACCCAAATGGGTCGTTATGGGATGGATACAGCGGAGAGGGAATAGAATACCTGTCAGTTTTTATTGCTGTCTGTGCCCCCCCCCCCCCCCCCTGTTATGGAGATTTATTCTCTGTTTCTCCTTATCTTTGAAAGTGAAAGGAAAAGATATTCCAACATTTTGGATTGACATTGGAGAACACTAATAGAGGGGAAATCTCCCCAACGGGATACAGATGGCAAAAAAAATAAAAATATGACGGGGGTTCTAAATCTCACTTTCTCTAACCAAAATGCAAAAAAAAATAAAATTTCTAATCCACTACAGTGTGTTCTAGTAATGTACCCTTTTTTAGACAAATGCAGCCACATTTAGAGTACACAGCATTACAAACTAATTTTTGTGCAAAGGGATCTTAATGCTTTCCTTAGGCTTCTTGACCATGCGTTGTGGACACTTCCCTGCATTGGCTGACACAGGGGGGGAAGGCTAGACTCACAGGACCGACATGGCTTTTCTATAAGGTAACAATTCTCACACAGAATAGTTAGCATAGGTGTTAGAAAAGGGGGTTGTTGGTTTGTTCAGTTTGATAGTTATTGTGATAGATACAAGTTTTCAAGTGTATATTAAGACTAGAACAACCAAACCTTTTTTTCTGGATAGTGAGGATACATCATTCAGATATTTCCAAGATATATTTGATCCCAAACATCTCCTCATCATTAAGATAATTAGATGTTTAGGGATGTGTGTCAAACTGTGATGTGACCCCTGAGTTATTTTTTCATATCCAACATGAATGCATCTCCAAATGCCACTGTAGCATTAATGACTTTATAAGGACCAACTGAACTGTAGTGCAGACCATTCAATTAATACTTCTAGTCACATCCTAGTAAGTTCCATCAGTGTTGCCCTCTTAAGAGCAGGAAATCTTGAAAACTGAGATACTAAAAGAAGGGGTGCAAAGGCCTAGTGCATTAGCAGATATAACTTTATTGGAATGGGAATAGGAATATTAATGAGTGTGAACTCACAATAGTCATATGCTAAGGCAGCCTTATAGGCCAGACCCAAGCGGCAGGGTAAGCCTTGTAAGGTGAAGTATTAACACAACCCTGGTATCACCAAGACTTGCCAGCTTGAAAAAAAAATCTCCTCTGGGTAAACAATGTACAAGGATTTTAACAAACTTTGAGTCCTACCTTTTTCTGCTCTGTAGAAAAAGCTGTTTGTTCCACTATGACCTTTAGATACTGATTCTGAATGAAGAGTCTGGTTCTTTATATTCTGCTGGTGCACTCATGGAAGTTGCAGTGTCTGTATCCCTTTATTTAAGCAGTTAGGGAGTATCTCACAAAACTATTTATTTTTTTTAAGAATAAACTATTGTTTTTCGGCAAAGAGACAGTAAGCTATAAACAGTGTCTTTATTGCTGTCAAAATAGGAGTGAATGACAATCATCCAAAGGTTTAGTAATATAACATACTGATAACACCTGATAGAAATACAAAAATATAGTACAAATCCTGCAGGTGTCTTCCCCAAACTGCCACAGGTTGAGCTACAATATGGAATAAAAAGCAGGCTGTTCAACAGGGGGCTGAGGCAGGCACTGAAATGGTCACTGGGCTTTTTGAAAGGGATATGCATCACCAGTGCTATGGCAAACCTGCAATTGACAGGTGTAAATCCACAGTGAGAGGCTAAGTATAGAAAAGGAATAGTTAAAGAGAGGGATAAAAGATAAAGAGAAAGACAGGGAAAGGGGGACTAGATAAAAGGGGTGAGGGGAGGGGGAATAGGACAAGGGGGAGGTGTCCAATAGGAAGTTCAACAAAGGTGGATGAGAGGCTAAGTTAATGTTCCTCGTTATTAACCAAGGAAGGGAAGGAGTGCAATGGAGGTAGAGACATCGATCCAAGCAAACCACAAGTCCCGGAATTTTGTGAAGCTTTTATAACCCATCGGCAAGTAGCTCCTCCATCCTCATAATGCTGTTTAATTCAGCCACCCACTCCCTAATCTGTTGTGCTTGGGAGGCTATAGTTAGTTTAAAAGTAAAGAGAAAGGTTTTGTTCCAATCCTCTGTGAGAAGGGAGCAACCCAGTTCCCGTTCCCAGTCTCGGACATAGAAAGGACGATTAGGGAAAGCACCCAAGAGACAGGTACTGTAAAGTTTTGAAATGAAATTAGGGCAATCTGTTTTAGAGAGGCATAAGTCCTCCAATGGACTAATGGCTTGTCAGATGGTTTTGAGACCTGCCATTGCAAAAACTTTTGCATTGAATCACAGATGGGAACTCTGGGTTCCCCATGACTGGAGTCATTGGACTGGGACAGGAGGAGATGTAGTTTCTAATTTCAGTCCCACACGTGTTAAAATTAGGTTATCAATTGTGTTAGTACCAAAACTAGAATTTGCCTATAATTTGACTTGTATCCTAAAGCAGACTTCAGGGAAAATCAGTGAGTTAATCACATAAGCAGGAAATTATATTTCCTGGGGTGTTCTGTATGCCAACAGTGTACAGGACACATCCAGGTTGCCATGTTGAATTTTACAGAAACGTACCATAGCAGCAGATTGAAAAGATAAGGTAACTTATAATGACATTAAATTACAATATGGCTTGTGTAGCAATAGTATTTTGTTTAATTTGCTATATTTTTCTTCATGAAAGTGCAGTTATTCTTTAAGTTATTACACACTGATCATCTCCCGTTCTCAATATATAGGGGTTTGGAGGGTACAGTCTTTTTTTTAATATGTGCATATACACGATGCAGCCCTCACTGTGCTGTCCTTTCTAGTCTTGGAAATGGATAGGTAAAGAGTAAAGTTTAAATTGAATATTTGCTCACTTGCAGAGCTAAAAGCACAAGCACAATCTTCAGCACCTTACACTTCCCAGTGTTTAAGATAACTGCATCCTTTAGGCTTCATTCATAGTGCAGTGTAGCTGGAAGCTCAACGCTACAAAGCTCTTAGCAAACAAAATCTCATGTATTTAAGGCCGGGTTCACACTTGTAGGACAAACGCTCTGACATTGGAAGCTCATGTCGCATGACGTGTGCAAATCAATGGTTCCCAATGATAGCCGTCTTAACTGGACCGACACAAGTCAGTCCTACTTTGAAAAAGGTTCCTGTACTACCTTGGTCCAACTTTGATCCTACTTCAGCCCATTAATTATCACGGAAGTCAGATGGAAGAACAGAGGGAGAAGACAGGGCGGAGAGGAGATCTGGCAGAGGCAGAAGACAGCGGAGAGAGGAGACCTGGCAGAAGAGAGAGAAGACAGCACAGAGGGAAGAAGAACCAGCAGAGGGAGAAGACCTCTCGGGAGGAGGGACAGGGGAGAAGAAATTGGAAGAGAAGCCAGAGCTGATTTAATAAATTACTTTGTCAAAAACCTGTGTACTGTTTTTATTTTTGACAATTCTTTTTAGGTGAATGGGTAGGGGTACAATGTACCCCATACTCATTCACATAGGGTGGGGGGCCGGCATCTGGGGGCCCCCCTTATTAAGACACACGCCTAAACCTTGTGGACAACCTTCCCAGAAGAGCTGTTATAGCTGCAAAGGGTGGACACACTCAATATTGAACCCTACGGATGAAGACTGGGATGCCATTAAAGTTCATGTGCGTGTAAAGGCAGGTGTCACAATACTTTTGACAACATAGTATCTGTATATATATATATATGTATACACACACACACACACAATATCTCACAAAAGTGATTACACCCCTCACATTTTTGTAAATATTTTATTATATCTTTTCATGTGCAAACACTGAAGAAATGACACTTTGCTACAAAGTAAAGTAGTGAGTGTACAGCTTATATAACAGTGCAAATTTGCTGTCCCCTCAAAATGACTCAACACACAGCCATTAATGACTAAACCGCTGGCAACAAAAGTGAGTACACCCCTAAGTGAAAATGTCCAAATTGGGCCCAAAGTGTCAATATTTTGTGTGGCCACCATTATTTTCCAGCACTGCCTTAACCCTCTTTGGCATGGAGTTCACCAGAGCTTTACAGGTTGCCACTGTAGTCCTCTTCCACTTCTCCATGACGACATCACGGAGCTGGTGGATGTTAGAGACCTTGCGCTCCTCCACCTTCCATTTGAGGATGCCCCACAGATGCTCAATAGGATTTAGGTCTGGAGACATGCTTGGTCAGCCCATCACCTTTACCCTCAGCTACTTTAGCAAGGCAGTGGTCATCTTGGAGGTGTGTTTGGTGTTGTTATGTTGGAATACTGCCCTGCGGCCCAGTCTCCGAAGGGAGGGGATCATACTCTGGTTCAGTATGTCACAGTACATGTTGGCATTCATGGTTCCCTCAATGAACTGCAGCTCCCCAGTGCCGGCAGCACTTGTGCAGCACCAGACCATGACACTCCCACCACCATGCTTGACTGTAGGCAAGACACACTTGTCTTTGTACTCCTCACCTGGTTTCCGCCACACACACTTGACACCATCTGAACCAAATACATTTATCTTGGCCTCATCAGACCACAGGGCATGGTTCCAGTAATCCATGTCCTTAGTCTGCTTGTCTTCAGCATACTGTTTGTGGGCTTTCTTGTGCATCATCTTTATAAGAGGCCTTCTTCTGAGACAACAGCCATGCAGACCAATTTGATGCAGTGTGCGGCGTATGGTCTGAGCACTGACAAGCTGACCCCCCACCCCTTCAACCTCTGCAGCAATGCTGGCAGCACTCATATGTCTATTTCCCAAAGACAACCTCTGGATATGAGACTGAGCATGTGCACTCAACTTCTTTGGTCGACAATGGCGAGGCCTGTTCTGAGAGGAACCTGTCCTGTTAAAATGCTGTATGGTCTTGGCCGCCATGCTGCTGCTCTGTTTCAGGGTCTTGGCAATCTTCTTATAGCCTAGCCCATCTTTATATAGAGCAAAAATTCTTTTTTTCAGATCCTCAGAGTTCTTTGCCATGAGGTGCCATGTTGAACTTCCAGTGACCAGTATGAGAGTGATAACACCAAATTTAGCACACCTGCTCCCCATTCACACCTAATACCTTGGAACAATAACGAGTCACATGACACCGGTGAGGGAAAATGGCTAATTGGGCCCAATTTGGACATTTTCACTTAGGGCTGTACTCACTTTTGTTGCCAGCGGTTTAGACATTAATGGCTGTTTTTTTTAAAAACTGTATTTTGGAGGGACAGCACATTTTCACTGTTATACAAGCTGTACACTCACTACATTGTAGCAAAGTGTCATTTCTTCAGTGTTATCACATGAAAATATAATAAAATATTTACAAAAATGTGAGGGGTGTACTCACTTTTGTGAGATCCTGTATACATAAATAAATAAATAAATATATATATATATATATATATATATATATATATATATATTACACCAAGACACTATGTACATTTTTCTGTACATACTGTTTAATTTAGGACACAGACCTTCTCTCCTTGACATTCTCTCTTCTGTAAGTTTATTTTTATAATTTCTGGATTTTTTTTTGTCCTGACCTCCAACAGTAGAAAACTTATCAGTTACTTGCTGACAGGCTGGGCATCTGCTGCTAGTTTCTGTTTATTCATGAGACGCAAGCTTGTCAAAACATAAAAAACTTGTAAAAAATAAATGAATAAATAAAACATGTAAGTAGGAACCTTCCTTATGGGGCAGTTTAGATATGCCCTTATTTTCTAAAACAGACAATTCAAATATCATTACCATAAACAATAAAGTGGAGCAAATAAATCATTTTAAACAGCTAGACAACAATATACATTGCAAGTGTAGGGGTACCTCCGTAGGAGCTGCTGAAAGTTGTAGTCCGTCTGTCACCCCTGCCCAGCCTTGCATTCACCTCTCAGTCACTCTTGAGGCAATGAACAGTCCTGTACTTGTTGTTTTTTTTTATTGAGGGGATTTTAACTTGGATGGGTAAGGGGTTTATGGGATGCCCAGAGATCAATGGTTGAATCTATAAATGATCAATAGGAACTTCTTTGTACACTTTGCAACTCCAGTCTCCTCCGGCACATCACTTGCTTGCAGACTGTTCTCTCTTTCTCTGTCAGGGTTGGGCTCAGCTCTTCCTTTTCAAATCTGGCCGCCCAGCTGTCAGTTAATTGCCAGCTCCTATCTCTCTACAGTGACTCACCTGTTGATGATATCCTGCTCGTGAGTCCTGCCTACTTATGCCGTCCAGTCCAGATGACCTCTGTCTTTGCCTTGGTCACATCTCTAGAGATGCTCTCCTGTGTTCCTGTTAAAGGCTTCCTTGACTGAAATTCCTTCTGGTTCCAGATCCTGCTTGCTGTTCTACTACACTCATCTCTGGCTCCCTGACGTTTTGGCTTGACTATCCGTTCCGGTTCCTGAACTATGGCTATGTTTTACTACGTTTACTCTGTTTACCTGCTAGCTGTCCTATGGTGGAATACTGCTCCCAGTCAGTCCTCTTCAGGCCCTGCCAGCCCTCCTGACCGCAGCTGATCGACTCCACTGCCCATGACAACACATTCTCTCCTCCTGGCTCTACATCCATCTCAGACTGCACACTCCCAGTCCGCTCCCGCAAGCCTATCCAGCTTTCCCAATTGTGCCTGTCCTTCACCAGCCCTCCTGGTTGCACTCCGGTGGATCCCTCCTGGAGACTTGCCCGGCAACACTAGCCCCCGTTGTCCTTCTCGGCCCCTCTCTGTGCCTTCTGTCCAGATCCTTCTTTGTTTCTCAGAAATTCTCCGACTTGCACCCAAACCCCACAGGAGCAAGATCACCCCCAGACTAGGGAGTGCCTCAAAGACCCCGACAACCTAGTGCCTCATCTCCAGCTTCTTCCACCCAAGAACTCCTTTGCAGCTGGGCTGACCCTGGGTATATAAAGGAGGCCTTCCCCCTGCCAATCCTAGTTGGGGATTGGTCAGGGCTCCCTGAGACACACCAGACAGATCTACCTCTATAGAAGCAGAAGGGAGGTAAACCAGCCTACACTGAGCCACTCCCAGCCCACACAGATCAAAACAAACAGGCCTAGCTTACAGCTAAGCCTTATTAAATTAACCTGCACTTACAAAAATCCTACTTCTAGCACCTACCTAAAGTAGAGGGTGCTACACAAGGATTTAGCAAACTTTACTGCAGATACTTGTTAATGTGTTTCTACTCCAGAAAATTAGGGTGACACTTGCTGAAATCTTTAAAGTGTTCAACTGGAAAAGGAAAATGTGCCTTTTAGATGTGAAAGTTTCAAACCAAAGATAAAACTGCTAGTGCAGTAAGCAAAATTATTTTGCCATGGATATCATATATGCAATAAGTGATATGCGCTAAACCTCTGTATAGACATCTACAGAAGGTTGTCACCTAATTACAGAATCGGTGGGATGGGTCTGTGAATGGTCTTGTTTATGCAGGTCATGGTATAGCTAGTGGTATACTAGTCACATCTAACTGAGCTTGTTTTGTGATGTTCAAGACTTTTCACTACTCATCCAAGTAGCTTCCTCAGCTCTAATAACTGTCAGGAAAATACCCCCGTGCCACCCATGTGGTGATTTGGTGTTTCTGGGAAATCATCTCTACAAACCCTTATTGGTTTCCATACTTGGAAGCACAAAAAATTCAAATTGCCATCTTCAGACCTAAATGGAAATACATATTCAAATTTAAACCCCGTTCACATCGGCACGATTTGACATGCGATTTGCCTGGAGGTCAGCTTTAAATACAAGAAGAAAAATAATTAAACTCATAAGCATAAGTACTAAAAAATCTAACTATCAAAGTGTACATTTTTGTTTTTTTCCCATTGTGCAAAAAGGCTAAAAACGCCAAAAATGTAGCTAGATTTAAGTCATTTAGGGCATCTTGTCAAACAAAGTCATTATAAAATTAAACTGTCAGCTCCGGCCAAAGCCTGTGAGCAGTGAGGCGGGCACTATTAGCAGCTACAAGCAGTACAGACTCCTTAATGTACTGTAAAGACAGCCTGCAACATGTTTGATTAAACCAGTGCGTGTGAGGTTAAATCAGGTTATGGAATTATTTCTGCACCTTCAAGTACATTTTGCAATTTTGTACATTTATGCAAAGCTCATCTGTATTGTAAGGAGAATGGTATCAGAATATATAACTAATAATTAGGTTTCTGATGTTTAATTCCCATCTATTAAAGTGGTTAGGCAAGTATGCACAGTCTTTTTTTTTCTTTTTACTACAGATAACCTGAGTGTACAGGTGTCTTTTAGAAAGAAATATAACTTTTAAATACTGAATTGTAGACATCTACCCATGAAAATGGCAATGTGTAAATTAAAATCAGAGATTTCCCCTGCTCCTCACATTTTGTCGGTTGATCTTTCTTTCTCTTGTCTCAAAGTTGAAGTTATTGATCTGCAAAATAAGGTTTTCCTCTCCCTCTCACTATATAACTTTGTTTCACTGATGGTGGCAGAACCCCAGAGGTTGATAAGGTCAGGTACAGAATATAGAAGTACTATAACAATCTAGGAACAGCTATTTGGTTATTTTGGTGGCCAGAGATCATTATCATGCTATCATTATGGTAGAAGTGAAGTGAGCACTGAGCAGAAATTATAATGGAGTTAGTACATCAGGTTGCCTAAAGAGCAACTCTAGCCAACACATTTTTATTTTAGTTTTGTAATGGGTTACAGAGATTTTTCCTTACTTCCTGTACTTCCTATCTTGGTGACCATTACTTCTGGGAAAGAAAGTTAAGGGAATCTACCCAGCAATTAAAACAGCTGATCTCAGCATCTCACCAAAAGGGGAAGCTCAGTTTATCTGCCTCCTCTTTCCCTCCGGTGTCACATTTGGCTGGGGGGGGGGGGGGAGCGGGTACCTGGTTTTGACAGATACCTGCTCCCACTTCCTGCTGAGTTCGCTGCATCAAACTCAGACGGAAGTTTGGCCCTCGCCGCAGCCAGCCCATTGAGAAAGCGCAGTACGATTCACAGATGTACAGTAGGAAACTATCTGTGAAGTCGCAAGACTTCACTGCTGGGTGCCCTTACCCAAGATGGTGACACCACGGGATCCCTGGACAGGTGTGTGTCCTAATAGTAAAAGTTAGCAGCTAAAGTATTTGTAGCTGTTGACTTACAATTTTTTTGGTGGTGGGGCTGGAGCTCTGCTTTAAGCTGTGCAGGGTTTTTTCTACAGGTAAAGCTATGGCATACTTAGTACCCACAATGCCTTGCTGTTGCAATTAGTTGTGTTGGCTTCACATAACTAGATTTTATCATTCACTAGATGTTCTTTCCTCGTACCATTATATTGGTATTTATAGAATCAGCCTCTTTTTGGTGCCTGAGGCCCGATTCAATGACAAGTAAAGTGGTTCCTTCCTTGGGGTATATTAAACATTGTACGCATGGAACTATACTTGACTAGCTTTATTCAGCAGTCTGACCTGGCACCAAGAACTACATTTTTCAGCGTGGGTATTTGGTGGTGCTCCTGCTTTATAGTCCTATTTAGGCCTTTGAGGCCCAGAGAAATTATCTCAGCATGGTATAGTTTGTCAAATTAGATTTTTCCCATGGCTCATCTTATCTGGTCCTTTTTAGATCATCTTCTCAGTGTTATTGAGCCAATTCTCTGCTAAATGTTCTACTTGGAGTTCATATTTTCTTGGAAGAGTATTCATGAAGGACACTATTGTACTTAATATAGGGTGACCAGACGTCCCCAGTTTCCAGGGACAGTCCCTGGACTAAGGGCACTGTCCCAGGATTGCAGGGGTGGCGCTAGGTGCAGGGCCGATCCTGGGTGTGTGCTTAGGATGAGGGGGAAGTCAAAGCCAGTGGCATACCAGTGGTGGGGTGGTCCATCCTGGGTGCCACACAGGGGGGCGTCAGGCTGGCGTCACCTGCTGTGACAGCTTTAATTTGAATAGCTGGGCACCCACCATCACACATAGCCCTGCCTCCTTGTTTGGTTCTTTTAATAGACAGCACACTGTTCCAACGCCATGACATGTGCTGTCTATCATAAGTGGCAGCCGATTCAAGAGACAAGACTTGTGTGACGACGGGCACGCGGTGATTCAAATTAAAGCTGTGACAGCGGGCGACGCCAGCCTGTGTGATGATATGGCTGGCTCTCCTCTTCCTCTCTTCTCTCTGATCCCCTGCACTGGTGAGGCTGCATTGGATGGGCACTGGTGAGGCTGCTTTGCTGGGCACTGGTGAGGCTACATTGGATGGGCACTGGTCAGGCTGCATTGCTGGGCACTGGTCAGGCTGCATTGCTGGGCACTGGTCAGGATGAATTGATGGGCACTTGCAAGGCTGCATTGCTGGGCACTGGTCAGGTTGGATTGATGGACACTGGTGAGGCTGCATAGGTATGCACTGGTCAGGCTGCATAGCTGGGTACTGGTCAGCTTGCATAGATGGCCACAGGTGAGGCTGCATACATGGGCACTGGTCAGGCTTCATAGATGGGCACTGGTCAGGCTGCATTGCTGGGCATTTGTCAGACTGCATTGATGGGCACTGGTGAGGCTGCATAGATGGGCACTGGGGAGGCTGCATTGATGGGTACTGGTGAGGCTGCATAGATGGGCACAGGTGAGGCTGCATAGATGGGCACCGGTGAGGCTGCATAAATGGGCACTGGTCGGGCTGCATTGATGGGCACTGGTGAGGCTGCATAGATGGACACTGGTGAGGCTGCATAGATGAGCACTGGTCAGGTTGCATTAATAAGCATTGGTGAGGCTGCATAGATGGACACTGGCCAGGCTGCATTGATGGGCACTGGTGAGGCTGCATAGAAGGGCACTGATCAGGCTGCATAGATGGGCACTGGTGAGGCTGCATAGATGGGCACTGGTGAGGCTGCATTGCTGGGCACTGGTCAGGCTGCATTGCTGAGCACTGGTGAGGCTGCATAGATGGGCACAGCTGAGCCCTGCATTCTTTAAGTAGCGCACTGCTGACCCTGCATTCTATATGTAGCACACTCCTGAGCCCTGCATTCTTTATGTAGTGCACTCCTGAGCCCTGGATACTTTATGTAGCCTGCTCCTGAGTGCAACTTATCCCTGCATTGTGTATGTAGCGTACTCCTTAGCCCTGTATTGTTTATGTAGCGTGCTCCTTAGCCCTGCATTCTTTATGTAACACACTCCTGGACACTGCACTCTGTAAGTAGCGCACTCCTGAACTCTGCACTCTGTTTTTTCTCTATCTTATCTTCATAACATTTGGTAGGCATATCTCCAAAAATTCTAAGAAGTATCTTTTTTTATCTCATGGACGAAATGTGAGAAATAACGTATATATCATACAATCATTCCATAAACACATACCACATACACTGCATTTATAATTTGAGGCAAATATGCTTATAAAATAGTTTTACCATTTGCCAATAAAAAAAAAAAAATATGTGCCCGCATTTCATTTTAAAAATCTGGTCAACTTAATTCTGATTAACTTAATCAGAGTATCAGGGGCAATAATTTTAAACAATGGTGCTTTTGAAAAGTTCTCTCAGGCAACAGCTTTAGATTTAGGGCTAGACAAGTTCTGAGCCCTAGCACTGGGTTAGCCATGGTGTTTACAATGTAAATTGTTTTCTTAGACCCCTTTCACAGGTGGTTTTCAGGCATTTTAGCGCAAGAAATAGCCTCTACATAACACCTGAAGACTGTCTCCTATTCATTTCAGTGTGTCTTTTCACACTGGGGCAGTGCGCTTGCGGGACGTTAGGAAAAGTACTGTAAGCAGCATCTTTTGGGCGGTTTGGGAGCGCTGGTTACAGTGCTCCCAAAATGCCATGCCTATTGAAATAATTGGGCAGCGCTTCCAAAGCGCCTGAAAAGCGCTTCAGAAGTGCTGCAACACGGGCACTTTTACCCCCCTTTTTTATGCTTCAGCAATAACGCGGCCGCGGCTCAATGTGAAAGGGCTCTTATTGCTTATCTTGGTATAATACAAAGTGTACATGACATTTACATCCCTTTTTATTCATAAATTTTGCACTGTAGAAAATAACTAAGCTGGAAAGCTTTATCTATGGAAATATATTCACCATACTACCACTTGCTTCGAACGCGTGATTCAGAGCAACACATCTTGGGATAATGATTGCTGTTTATGCATTTGTGACCCATCTGATCATTTGTTAGACCATCTTTTTTATATATGTGATCTTCCACATCTGCCACATTTTTCCAGTTTTTTGTTATGTCTCTATCTCGTTTATATATATCCAGACAGTAGGTATTCCATGGATTTTTGAAACATCAGTTGCTTGAACCTTGAATTATTAATTTTGCTTGTACTTTGAGGAAGTATATTCCAAATACAATTCTGTCCTTAGTTATTTCTGCAGTATCAGTGAACAGACTCTTCTCTGTTTTATAGTTTTAGGTCTGTCACAAACTGTTCATCGGGTCACTTATGTTTTGCATTTATTTGGTAAATTTGCATCATGCAATATGCATTCAGCTACTCTAGAAATGTCTTCCTATGAATTTTAAAACATAAACAGCAAAAGGAGGCATTTTGAAGGCAGTTCTAAAATGCCTTAGGCCTTTGTTAGATGGGTGATTTTGCTGCCGGTGACATTTTGCAAACATCAGAATTATCTAAATTCAGTTTACTTTTTCATGTCAACTCAATTTTTCTGAGGTTTATCTTGCTGCTCCCCTGCTGGAAATTGAGTTTCAGTAGTTTCAGTGCAAGTTGAACTTTTGCAATTCTACTACCAGGCAAGTGTCAGCAGTGACAAATTCTTCCATTTGACATGGACCCAACCTCCTCATAGGTGCCTATGCTATATCCTCATTACTGGGAATAAAGGTTATGTCTGTTGTAATCACTTTCCAACCTTCTGCCTAGTGTCTGTACAATATTGTTTGCAGTTTACTCACTTTTTGAGATGGTAATGAGGGACACCTATCAGCAAAACTATGCAGGCATAGGACACACCCCTTGCCACGCCCCTTAACCACTTCAATACCAGGCACTTATGCACCTTCCCGCCCAGACCAATTTTCAGCTTTCAGCGCTCTCACACTTTGAATGACAATTACTCAGTCATGCTACACTGTATCCAAATAAATTTAAATTAAATCATTTTTTTCAAATAGAGCTTTCTTTTGGTGGTATTTAAATACTACTGTTTTTATTGTTTTTTGCGATATAAGTGAAAAAACAGCGAAAATTAAAAAAACAAAAAACAAAAAAAACACTTTTTTTTAAGTTTCTATTGTAAAATTTTGCAAATAAGTCATTTTTCTTCATAAATTTGGGCCAGAATTTATACTGCTACATATCTTTGGTAAAAATAAACCAAATTAGTGGAAATTATTTAGTCTGTGTGAAAGTTATAGAGTCTACAAGCTATGGTGCCAATCACTAAAAATTGATCACATCTAATCACACCTGATGTACTCTCTTTCTTTTCTCTATTTCTTAAAACACTAACAAGCCAGGAAAGTACAAATACTCCCAAATGACCCCTTTTTGAAAAATAGACAGTCCAAGGTATTTACTAAGAGGCATGGTGAGTTTTTTGAAATTGTAATTTTTTCCCACAATTCTTGGGAAAATTAAGAAATGTTTTTGCATATGCATGATTGCAACTACACCCCAAAATACATTCTGCTACTCCTCCTGAGTATGGCGATACCACATGTGTGAGACTTGTACACAGCATGGCCACATACAGAGACCCAACATGAAGTAGCACCTTCAGGCGTTCTACGAGCAAAACTTGCACATCTCATTTCTCAACCACCTATTATGCCCCGTACACACGGTCGGACTTTGTTCGAACATTCTGACAACAAAATCCTAGGATTTTTTCCGATGGATGTTGGCTCAAACTTGTCTTGCATACACACGGTCACACAAAGTTGTCGGAAAATCCGATCATTCTGAACGCGGTGACGTAAAACACAGACGTCGGGACTATAAACGGGGTAGTGGCCAATAGCTTTCATCTCTTTATTTATTCTGAGCATGCGTGGCACTTTGTCCGTCGGATTTGTGTACACACGATCGGAATTTCCGACAACGGATTTTGTTGTCGGCAAATTTTATATCCTGCTCTCAAACTTTGTGTGTCGGAAAATCCGATGAAAAATGTCCGATGGAGCCCACACACGGTCGGAATTTCCGACAACACGCTCCGATCGGACATTTTCCATCGGAAAATCCGACCGTGTGTACGGGGCATTACACTTTTGAAGGCCCTGGAGCACCAGGACAATGGAATTGCCCACAAAATGACCCCATTTTGGAAAGCAAACACCCCAATGTACAAGCTATGAGGCATAACGAGTCTTTTGAACGGTTCATTTTTTTCCAGAAGTTTTTGGAAAATGTGGAAAAAAAATGAAAATGCATTTTTTTACACAAAGTTGTCCATTTATAAGATATTTCTAACACATAGCATGTACATAGCAAAAATGACACCGCAAAACACATTCCGCTACTCCTCCTGAGTATGGCGATACCATATGTGTGAGACTTTTACACAGCCTGGCCACATACAGAGGCCCAACATGGAAGCAGCACCTTCAGGAGTTCTACGAGCATAAATTGCACATCTCATTTCTCAACCACCTATTACACTTTTGAAGGCCCTGGAGCTCCAGGACAATGGAATTGCCCACAAAATGACCCCATTTTTGAAAGCAAACACCCCAACGTATAATCTATGAGGCATAGCGAGTCTTTTGAACAGTTCATTTTTTTCCAGAAGTTTTTGGAAAATGTGGAAAAAAAATGAAAATGCATTTTTTTATACAAAGTTGTCCATTTATAATATATTTCTAACACATAGCATGTACATAGCAAAAATGACACCCCAAAATACATTCTGCTACTCCTCTTGAGAATGTCGATACTACATGTGTGAGACTTTTACACAGCCTGGCCACATACAGAGGCTCAACATCCAAGTAGCATCTCCAGGCATTCTAGCAGCATAAATTACACATATAATTTTCTGAATACCAATCACATTTTTGAAGGCCCTTCATATTTCTAACACATAGCAGGTACATACCAAATAACAAAAGATTACCTGTGGTTTTACAAGTGCAGTGATCTACAGGGGAGAGCATCGGTCCAGGCAGCAGGCAGGGATGTGGTCAACGACAGCAAAAGCAATCATCCAGGCAGCAGGCAGGAATACTGTCCATAGTTCGTACAGGCAGAGATACTGTCGGCACAGCCAAAGGATTGGTCCAGGTAGCAGGCAGAGGTATCCAGGGAGAAATACTGTCCATAGTCAGTAGAGGCAGCAGGCAGAGATTTGGTCATCACAGCCAAAGTATTGGTCCAAGCAGCAGGAAGAAACATGGTCCATAATGTCCTGGTTCATTACAGGCAGCAATATGGTCAGTTCTGGGAGCACAGAAAACGAAAAAACGTTTTTCTCTACTCAGAACGCTATTCTGAAGCCCCTCACATAAGCGAGACCCCTGTGTACTAAAGTAGAAGGGCAAAAGATCAGTCCAAGTGGCAGGCATAAACATTGTCGATTAACAGGCCGAGGTCGGTGCACGTGGAAGTCAGAAATGTGGTTTAAAATGGCAGGCAGAGGCATCGTCGGTAAACAGGCTGAGGTTGGTGCACGTGGAAGTCAGAAACATGGTTTGAATCAGCAGGCAAAGACGTCGTCGGTAAACGATGTAAGGTAGTAACATGGTACGGAAAAAGGGGATGATTAATGCGCTACCCAAAAACCAAAGACTAAACAAGCTGCTACAAACCATATGACAAAAATGTGAACAGAAATGTAATAAATTGTAGTGCTAAAAAACACATGTGCAAAATATCTCTGTGCACATAAACATAGTGTCCCAATAATGACGTGTTGTCAAAGCAAAAACAGTCCACAGTGAATATATGTGATCCGTGTGGCAGTTCTTTCTGCTTCCCAACTGTCAGCTCAGATGTCATCAAACTTAACGGATAGATGGGATACGCTTACCGAAAATGTTGGATTCTACTGCCATGAGCATAGAATCAATAAAGCTTTGTGCCACCAAGGGCGGATGTGTAGAGTGGTGGGGGCAAGGTAGAGCCTCTGCCGAGCCGGGATGTCCCTCTTGGTCCACTGGAACAGGACAGGGTTGATTCCAAAGAAAAAGAGTTTCTCAGTTCACCGGAACATGTGGAAAAAAGAGGGATGCTTCCACATAGTGTAACTCAGGGTATTTTATTACTAAAAAAACACAATACATAAAACGTGATCACGAATAAAAAGGCAGTGTACAGGGTATATAAAACTGCCCTTAGGTGATTTGTTGGTTTTGAGTTTCTTTTTGGTAGCAGACAAACAAATTAAACAGGGCCATATGAAGCAGGTGAAATGTAACTTTCTTATAACGATAACGGGACTTTCTGGTTGACAAATAGGGTTGTAGCATCTGATCGTTTAAATCCACCCCCCCCCATGTACATATTGTAGTCGTGGACACATTCAGGCTTTACAACGGGGCTGCCTCTTCTCTGGATCTCCACCACGGTGTTTTTGTGGATGGTAGAGAGGATGTGGACATCTTTCTTGTCCCTCCACTTCATGGCCAACACCTCCTCATTTCTCATGAATGCTGATTCTCCGTTTTGCAATTTTTTCGTTAACAGATTTTGTGGGAAGCCCTTCCGTTTTTTTCTTTAAGGTACCGCAGGCCAGGGTTTGTTTACTGTAAAGGTGATGAAAAAGGGGCAGGCTGGTATAATAGTTGTCGATGTATAAGTGGTATCCTTTTTTAAACAGGGGTTATGCCAGCTCCCAGACAATTTTCCCACTGGTTCCAATATATGTTGGACAATTACGGGGCTGGAGCTGGGAGTCTTTGCCTTCATAAATCCGGATTGTGAAGACGTATCCAGTGGCTCGATCACGTAATTTATTTAATTTCAACCCATACCTGGCTCTCTTACTTGGGATATACTGCTTGAAGTGCAGTCGACCAGTAAAATGTATAAGGGACTCATCCACACAAATTTTTTGGTCTGGGATAAAATCTTCTGTAAATTACTGGGAAAAGGAATTGATTAGGGGGCGTATCTTGTACAATTTGTGGTTGGGATGATCTCGGGGAGGGCACTGCGAATTATCATTGAAAATGCATAATCATGTCGTATCGTGTCCTGGACATGACAGCAGAATATATCAGCATGTGGTGGATGGGGTTGGTGGACCAATAGGCATGGAGTTCGTTCTTTTTTGTAAGCCCCATATTGAACGTAAGGCCCAAAAATTATTTAAATCCGTCCAGTGTTAGACATCGCCACTGGAACTTGCGGGCGTAGGATGAATTGGGGTTGGCAGCAATAAACTGGGATGCATACAGGTTGGTTTGGTCCACCATATTCTGTAGCAAATCTTGTGGGAAGAATAAATAAAAATAATCTAATTGGGAAAAATTTGTAGTGTTGAGCTGCACACCTGGCTGTGCGATGAAAGGGGGGATGACAGCGGATCCTGAGTTGGCAGGCAACCATAAGGGGTTTGCCAGGGCTTTGGGAAGGTAGGACTGGGGCTGGATTCTTCGGGTTGGGCATGTAATTCCAGGACTTGTACTGGGCTCCTCTTCCTGGGGTCTGGCGCTGCTGGTGGTGGGCAGGTCTTCTGATCTTGGTCCTGATCTCCTTAGTCTTTTGGGAGGGATGGTTTCCTCCGCTGACTCGGACTCTGATCCACTATGCTCCACTGGCTCGTATTCCAAACCAGAATCGGATGATGGGAGCTCCCCGCTGCTCTCATCATCCGACATGGCAAGAATGGCATATGCCTCCTCAGGTGTGTAAACCCTTTAAGACATTACAGCAGTAATTATTGGCGAGCCTGTGTAATGGTACTGCTGGTGGTAGTGGTGGCAGGCCTGTGTGGTGGTACCAATGGCAGTATTAGTGGCGGGCCTGTGTGGCGGTACGGGTGGCGGTACGGGTGGCGGTACTGGTGGCGCTACAGGTGGTGGTACTGGTGGTGGTACCAATGGCGGTACTAGTGGCGGGCCTAATGGTGGTACCGATGGCGGTACTGGTGGCGGGCTTGATACTGGTACTGGTGGTGGGCCTGTGTGGCGGTATTGATAGCAGTGGGCCTGTGTGGCGGTACAGGTGGCGGTACGGGTGGTGGTACTGGTGGTGGTACCGATGGCGGGCTTGATTGCGGTATCGATGACGATACTGGTGGCGGTACCAATGGCGGTGGACCTGTGACAGATAGGCTGATTGACAGATGGGCTGATTGACAGATGGGCTGTGCAACTGACAGATCCAGATGATGTTGTGACAGATCCTTCTTATTGGGGGGGGCGTGTTGTGCACAGTACAGTATAGACAATACACTACACTGATCTCACTTACACGATCGGTGTGTGAGGAGAGAGCAGGGATCCGATACTAACTGCTCCTCAATGTTTACATTTGTGACCGGCTGTGATTGGACACAACCAGTCACTTGATAAACAGCCAATTTTATTGAAGAAAAATTTTTCCTACGAGCCACACTGAATCCAATGCTAAATATAAGCACTACTCAGCCGCATGCACAAACCACGTCCCGTATTGTGTGTAGGTACAAATCAATAACTGTTGGTTGTGTCAACATATGGGCACACCCAGCACACATTAGCGCATCACTTTATTTATTTATTGATTTGTACCTACAGCCAATTTTATTGGCTGTTTACCCTGATTGGGGAAGTGCTGTGTCCAAGGGATACGCGCCTTCCCCGATCCCCGCAGTGCGCACCGCCGAGTCTCCTGTGACATGTGATCGGCTGTGATTTTGACACAGCCGATCACGTGGTAAACAGCCAATTTCATTTCATCGGGGAAGCCGTCCCAGATCGCCGCGCTGCCCCCCCCCCCCGTGGGTGCGCGCTAGGGATTATCCTGCTGGACGTCATATGACGCCCAGTCAGGATAACACAACCGTTGCCTGGCTGTCAATCTGCTACAGGCTGGGTGGGAAGTGGTTAAAGGAGAATTGTACAAAAAAACAAGATTTGTTAAACCCACAAGTGTTTCTTTTTACCACTACTATTCCTTTATATTGACTTTTGGAAATTACAAATGCAGCAATTTAGAAATTGGATGAAAGGTTTAGCACTGAGAAACACCTTTTGATAGATAAAAAGTGCATTTTATATACAGCTATATAGATCAGACCAAAATGAGGGACAAATGAGGGGGAATGAGGGACAGAGGGACATTGTTCTAAATCAGGGACAGTCCCTCGAAATCAGGGACAGTTGGGAGCTATGAAAGTTTACTTATCAGATCTTCTTTCCCCCACAAAAGGTGTTCCCCTATGTTCCAGCAGTGGACTATTCCTCTTCATCCTCACGTCCAATGCAAAGCTCTCGGCTCTGCATAGGTCTTGATTAAGTCAAGAGCATTTGATCGCCAGAGCACTGGGAAATAGAGGGTATGGGGCTGGTCTTCCGGCACAGGGGAGCCTACAGTGGATGACCAAGTAAGTAAAGCCTGCTTGCATGCTAGTCTCATATCGACAATCAATAGTTTACTAAAGTTACGAAAATTCTTGTACAAGAGAATACAATTTCGGAAGTGATGTAATGTATTGTATTGTATTGTAATGTATTCTTGGTCACACTATTTTTTTTGTACAAATACCATACTAATTACACAAAAAAGTTTGTTCTGTTATTGTACGATAAAAAATTTCGTGCTTGTCTCTTCAGATATTCATGAACTGTCGTGATCGGCTCTCGAAAGCTGTGTACTAGTGATCAGATTATCAGACCATAGCTTCAAAGCAGTATTTTTTGTCCAATTTTGTCATTGTGTGTACTTGCATAAAACTGCTTTCCCTGGTCTCTTAGATGTAAATAAGCACTTAAAGAGGAAGTAAACTTCCTCTACAGACTTTTACCTATAGGTAAGCCAATAAAAAGGCTTTCCTATTTAGAGCTGAACTCCAGCTTTTCATACACTTTACATAATTTGTTTGAGTCAAGCTGGCCCAAACGAACTATGTCCCTCACTAACATCTGAGGCCGCTGGATGGTATAAACTGTATGTAGCTAAGGCTACATAAAGCATATCGCACTGTGTTCCAAGGTTCGAAGTTACACTTCCAGTCTCATACCCAGAACACAGTAGAGTCTATCACTGCGGCGCTTAGCCATTCAGAAAAAGCATTGTATTCTAGCAATGAATACAAAGCTTCCTCTGACTAGCTAAGTCAAAGAGGCAGGCTAATGATGTCGCAACCTATGACTCAGCCAATCAGAGGAAGCTTTGTATTCATTACTGGAATACAATGCTTTCTCTGAGTGGCCGAAAACTGCTGTGATAGACTCTCCTGTGTTCTGGATATGAGGCAGGAAGTCTTGGTTCGAACGAGGAACATAGTGCGGTATGTTGTATGGAGCCTCAGCTATATACAGTTTTTACCTCACATCCAGCAGCATCACATGTTAGTGAGAGACAGGGCTCGGCCCAAACAAACTATGTAAAGTGTATGAAAAGATGGAGTCCAGCTTTAGCCCTTGGAGTGTGGGGGCAGCCCCACTGCTAGGGAGGATTTTTACTTTCCCCAGAATTCAGCTTTTAAAAAAAATGAAATGTGTTCAGTGAACGGCATCAGTGCAGATGAAATCGCTCAGCACAGAATCTAGAAGATCGCTTCTACCACTGTAGTACTACGGTGACAGTTGCCTTCCACAGCGATAGCTCAGTTATGAGATATGCATACTTACTTTGGTCCAAGCTGCGCCAATGTAACTATGCAATAAAAATCGTATTGAGGCTTCAGCTTTAAATACAGCTATATATAAATATTTAACATTTTTCCTATACTAGCCCTGCTTTTTTAGTATATGTGTGATGTGTCTTCTGATATACCATAAGGTTGTTTCAGTATTATCTGTCACTGAACTTTAACCATTTATCAGTAGTTTCTTCATGTAAATTAATTAATACTCGTTTACATTTTTTTAGCGGATGCTTAAAATGTTTTTCTTTTTTCCAATGTTGCTGAAGCACACTCTACTACAACCATACTATGCTGTCTGCAATCATGTATTGTGTTCTGATTCTTTCTCCAACAAAACATTATTGCCAAGTATTACTGATGTAACCTCTTTTATTGTCTGCCTCTGGTCTCTTTTTTGCACCTTTTCCCCACTGCTGATTGTAATAGAACATGAAAGGGGATTGTTCATTTAAATCCAGGTAATAATCTAAATGATAGAAATAGACCTCATTTTGCAAACAATTATCTCAGACCTTCATGTTCCTTTTATACAAATAATTTTCAATGTATATTTTTAAAAACCTACTATAGTCATGAACAAGGTTGATTTTTATTTCAGTTAAAGATGACATGCAATAGGAACAAATCATCACTGTGAGATTCTCCAGAGGGAAGCTTTAATTTTCTAGTTCCTAAGTAGGGATGAGCCGAACACCCCCCGGTTCGGTTCGCACCAGAACCCGCGAACGGACCGAAAGTTCGCACGAACGTTAGAACCCCATTGACGTCTATGGGACTCGAACGTTCGAAATCAAAAGTGCTCATTTTAAAGGCTAATTTGCATGGTATTGTCCGAAAAAGGGTTTGGGGACCCGGGTCCTACCCCAGGGGACATGTATCAATGCAAAAAAAACTTTTAAAAACGGCCGTTTTTTCGGGAGCAGTGATTTTAATGATGCTTAAAGTAAAAAAAAAAAAAGTGAAATATTCCTTTAAATATCGTACCTGGGGGGTGTCTATAGTATGCCTGTAAAGTGACGCGTGTTTGCCGTGTTTAGAACAGTCCCTGCACCAAATGTCATTTTTAAAGGAAAAAATCTCATTTAAAACTGCTTGCGGGTTTAATGTCATGTCGGGTCATGGCAATATGGATGAAAATCAGTGAGACAAACGGCATGGGTACCCCCCAGTCCATTACCAGGCCCTTTGGGTCTTGTATGGATATTAAGGGGAACCCCGCACCCAAATTAAAATAAGGAAAGGTGTGGGGCCACCAGGCCCTATATACTCTGAACAGCAGTATACAGGCGGTGCAAACAAGACAGGGACTGTAGGTTTGTTGTTAAGTAGAATCTCTTTGTAATTTTGAACGGGTAAATTTTTAACGTGTTTAGCTCCAGCCAAAAAATCTTTTTTAAGCTTTTTGGAAAACATAGGGAAGGGTTATCACCCCTGTGACATTTGTTTTGCTGTCTTTCCTCCTCTTCAGAAGATTTCACCTCACTTTTTTGTCCCAATGAAAAATGTTTTTTGAAAATTTGGGTTTTTTTGTGGAACAAGGATTGGAAAGCATCAGTGGAAAGGAGAAATTGTTTTCCCATATTAACTCTTACAGGAGAGAATTTCCCTTCCTAGGGGTAGATTTCATCTCACTTCCTGTTGTCTCCTTCCGTTTGCAAGTAGGAGTCGTTTATAAGTTAGATGTTTGAAAGTAGGGTCCTGCCCTATATACTCAGCAGAAATTTGGGCCTTAGGTGTTGCTGTGGCCACAACACTGTAAGCCCTCACAGGGCCCTGCTGTGAAATGTTAGATCAAGAATTGTAATTACATGCCCCTGTTGAACAGGAGCTGAAAAATTAGGCCTTAGGCACTGGTGCTGGTGCCACAACACTGCAACCCCTCACAGACACTCTAGTTGGAACGCAGGAACGAGCCCTGCTGCAAAGTATTGCATCGAAAATTGTAATTACACGCCCCTGTTAGACAGGGGCAGAAAAATTGGGCCTTAGGCACTGGTGCTGGTGCCACAACACTGCAACCCCTCACAGACACTCTAGTTGGAATGCAGGAACGAGCCCTGCTGTAAAGTATTGCATCAAAAATTGTAATTACACGCCCCTGTTAGACAGGGGCAGAAAAATTGGGCCTTAGGCACTGGTGCTGGTGCCACAACACTGCAACCCCTTACAGACACTCTAGTTGGAATGCAGGAACGAGCCCTGCTGCAAAGTATTACATCAAAAATTGTAATTACACGCCCCTGTTAAACAGGGGCTGAAAAATTGTGCCTTAGGCACTGGTGGTGGCGCCCAGAACCAAAAATGTTCTTACAAGCTATCAGCGTGATGATTGAGGAGGAAGAGGATAATTACTCAGGGATAGTCACTCAGCATCAGCATAGGCAGTCTTTGAAGGGTTCTGAAAAAAATTATTCAGTTACATCAGCATCAGGTGCTTGGTAGCTGGTGGTGATCCAAGACTGATTCATTTTTATGAAGGTCAGCCGATCGACCGAGTCGGTGGACAGACGCACCCTGTGATCGGTTACCACGCCTCCAGCAGCACTGAATGTGCGTTCCGAAAGAACGCTGGATGCAGGACAGGCCAGTAGCTCAATTGCATACTGTGCAAGCTCTGGCCAGTGATCCATCCTCAAGACCCAGTAACCCAGAGGATTTTCGGTGGGAAAGGTGTCCAAGTCTGATCTTGCCCCTAGGTATTCCTGCACCATGTAAAACAGACGCTGGCGATGGTTGCTGGAACCGATCATACCTTGGGGCTGCGGACCAAAAAATTGTCTGAACGCATCGGTCAGACGGCCACCTTCTCCACCGCTCCTTCTTTGACTGACCGAAGCCTCAGCAACACGTTGTCCAGAAACAGGAGTTTGTAACCTCCCAGTCTCTGGGAACGCGTTGCACAGACCTTTCTGCAAGGCCTCCCGAAGATGTTTCATTCTCTGCTCCCTCTGCGATGGCAAGATAAGGTCCGCAACCTTACCCTTGTAACGTGGATCAAGGAGGGTTGCCAGCCAGTATTGGTCCTTCTCCTTGATACCACGAATACGAGGATCCTTACGCAGGCTTTGCAGGATCAGGGAGGCCATGCAGCGTAGGTTTGCTGAGGCATTCGGTCCGGAGTCCTCTGGGTCACTAAGGACAACAACGTCCGCAGCCACCTCCTCCCAGCCACGTACAAGTCCATGTGTTCCTTGGGACTGATCCCTTAAAGACTGCTGATGCTGAGTGCCAGGCTCCACCTCCATACTGACACAATCTTCCTCCTCCTCCTCCTCCTCGTCCTCTTGCTGTGTGATCGGCGGGCACGCAGGAACACTGTCTGGATAAAGGGGGCCTTGAGAGCTAAGTAAGTCCTCCTCTTCCTGCCTCTGTTCTGCCTCAAGTGCCCTGTCCATTATTCCACGCAGCGTGTGCTCCAACAGGTGGACAAGGGGGACAGTGTCACTGATGCATGCACTGTCAGTGCTCACCATCCTCGTGGCCTCCTCGAATGGTGACAGGACAGTGCATGCATCCCTGATCATGGCCCACTGGCGTGGGGAAAAAAAACCAAGCTCCCCTGACCCTGTCCTGGTGCCATAGTCGCACAGGTACTCATTGATGGCCCTCTGCTGCGTGTGCAGCCGCTGCAGCATGGCCAACGTTGAGTTCCACCTGGTGGGCATGTCACAGATTAGGCGGTTCTTGGGCAGGTTAAACTCCTTTTGGAGGTCCGTCAGCCGAGCACTGGCATTATATGACCGGCGGAAATGCACACAGACTTTCCTGGCCTGCCTCAGGACATCCTGTAAGCCCGGGTACCTGCCCAAGAACCGCTGCACCACCAAGTTAAGGACGTGAGCCAAACAGGGCACATGGGTCAGTTGTCCCTGTCGGAGGGCAGAGAGGAGGTTGGTGCCATTGTCGCAAACCACCATTCCTGCCTTAAGTTGGCGTGGCGTCAACCACCTCTGAACCTGCCCCTGCAGAGCTGACAGAACCTCTGCCCCAGTGTGGCTCCTGTCCCCCAAGCACACCAGCTCAAGCACCGCATGGCATCTTTTGGCCTGCGTACTTGCGTAGCCCCTTGAACACCTACGGAGCACCGCTGGTTCCGAGGAAGAGGCCATGGAGGAAGAAGAAGAGGAGGGGGTGGAGGAGAGAGGTGTGTCACAATCAGCATTTTGGAGGCGTGGTGGCGGAACAACCTCCAACACTACTGCACCTTGTCCTGCATCCTTCCCAGCTGCCAGCAGAGTCACCCAATGCGCCGTGAAACTAAGGTAACGTCCCTGTCCATGCCTGCTGGACCATGAGTCAGCGGTAATATGCACCTTACCGCTGACCGCCCTGTCCAGCGAGGCATGGACATTGCCTTCCACATGCCGGTAGAGAGCCGGAATCGCCTTCCGTGAGAAAAAGTGGCGTTTGGGTACCTGCCACTGAGGAACCGCACATTCCACAAACTCACGGAAGGGGGCAGAGTCTACCAACTGAAAAGGCAGCAGTTGAACTGCTAGCAATTTTGCCAAGCTAGCATTCAACCGCTGGGCATGTGGATGGCTGGGAGCAAACTTCTTTCGGCGGTGCAGCAGCTGGGGCAGGGAAATTTGCCTGGTACAATCTGACGTCGGTGTACCAAAAGCAGATTGCCCACAAGTACTTGGCTGTGACACACCTAATTCTACACCTTCATTCCTCTCACTGCAGGTCTCAGAGAGGACTGAAGGTCTAGTGGGGTTGGAAATCTCAGCTGATGAGGAGCAAGGAGAGATCCTCTTTGTTCTTTGGTGTGGGTCTTTTAGATACGATTGCCAACGAACTGCATGGCAGGTCAACATATGTCTGGTCAAGCATGTGGTACCCAAGCGGGAGATGTTTTGGCCACGCGAGATACGCTTGAGACATATGTTGCAAATAGCAGCGGTGCGATCTGATGCACTCGTCTCAAAAAAGGCCCACACCAAAGAACTTTTTGAATAACGCGCAGAGACTGCAGCGCCCTGCACATGTGGAGCTTTGGGGTGTGATGCAGTCAATGTGCTGCCCTTAGGCTGGCCCCTGGAGGGCATCCTGCCTCGTTGGTGATGTGCCGCCTCCTCCTCCTCCTCCTCCTCCTCTCTCCTATCAGGCACCCACGTTGAGTCAGTGACCTCATCATCCCCTCCCTCCTCATCACTGGAATTGCTGTCCTTCTTGGGCACCCCCTCTGTCCGTGCTCATGTTACTGCCTTCATCGAGCTCAGTATCATCATCAGAGCCTTCCAAACGCTGGGCATCCTCCTGGAGCATGTACCCAACACTGTGGTCAAACAGTTCGAGGGAATCCTCATGAGGACATGGTGGAGC
Organism: Lithobates septentrionalis; assembly: GCA_037952835.1. Classification (NCBI taxonomy): domain Eukaryota; kingdom Metazoa; phylum Chordata; class Amphibia; order Anura; family Ranidae; genus Lithobates; species Lithobates septentrionalis. The sequence goes on along the minus strand of JBBDGP010003481.1, from coordinate 47,041 downwards.
TAGGGAAGGAGTCACTGATGACATTGAGCTGAGGGAAGAGGCCGCTGCTTTGCCAGACAAAGCACCCTGGGCATGGGTGAGAGAGGATGAGGAGGATGAGGACGGCTTGGTCATCCACTCGACCAAGTTTTCTGCATGTTGCGGCTCAACACGGCCAGCTGCCGAAAAAAAGGCCAAGCGTGTCCCATGGCCACGGGCTGATGAGGATGCACCGTCTCCACGACCAGCACTAGACACAGAGCCTGCTTGCCCTCTCTTATTGGCTTGTGACTGTCTGCCTCTCCTTCTTGGCCTTCCAGACATACTAATGGCCTGTAGCTGCACTAAGCTGGGATAGAACACCTGTAATTTTCTTCAGGTAGCTTTATATACTGTAACCAGACAAGCCTGCCTGTCAGTAGGAAGATAACAGGAACGGATCTAGCTGAACACTGTGAGCAGGACGCACTGCACTAAATGTAAATAGCAGGAACGGATCTAGCTGAACACTGTGAGCAGGACGCACTGACTGCACTAAATGTAAATAGCAGGAACAGATCTAGCTGAACACTGTGAGCAGGACGCACTGCACTAAATGTAAATAGCAGGAACGGATCTAGCTGAACACTGTGAGCAGGACGCACTGACTGCACTAAATGTAAATAGCAGGAACGGATCTAGCTGAACACTGTGAGCAGGACGCACTGCACTAAATGTAAATAGCAGGAACAGATCTAGCTGAACACTGTGAGCAAGACGCACTGCACTAAATGTAAATAGCAGGAACAGATCTAGCTGAACACTGTGAGCAGGACGCACTGCACTAAATGTAAATAGCAGGAACGGATCTAGCTGAACATTGTGAGCAGGACGCACTGACTGCACTAAATGTAAATAGCAGGAATGGATCTAGCTGAACACTGTGAGCAGGACGCACTGCACTAAATGTAAATAGCAGGAACAGATCTAGCTGAACACTGTGAGCAGGACGCACTGCACTAAATGTAAATAGCAGGAACAGATCTAGCTGAACACTGTGAGCAGGACGCACTGCACTAAATGTAAATAGCAGGAACGGATCTAGCTGAACACTGTGAGCAGGACGCACTGACTGCACTAAATGTAAATAGCAGGAACGGATCTAGCTGAACACTGTGAGCAGGATGCACTGCACTAAATGTAAATAGCAGGAACAGATCTAGCTGAACACTGTGAGCAAGACGCACTGCACTAAATGTAAATAGCAGGAACGGATCTAGCTGAACACTGTGAGCAGGACGCACTGACTGCACTAAATGTAAATAGCAGGAACGGATCTAGCTGAACACTGTGAGCAGGACGCACTGCACTAAATGTAAATAGCAGGAACAGATCTAGCTGAACACTGTGAGCAGGACGCACTGCACTAAATGTAAATAGCAGGAACAGATCTAGCTGAACACTGTGAGCAGGACGCACTGCACTAAATGTAAATAGCAGGAACGGATCTAGCTGAACACTGTGAGCAGGACGCACTGACTGCACTAAATGTAAATAGCTGGAACGGATCTAGCTGAACACTGTGAGCAGGACGCACTGCACTAAATGTAAATAGCAGGAACAGATCTAGCTGAACACTGTGAGCAGGATGCACTGCACTAAATGTAAATAGCAGGAACGGATCTAGCTGAACAATGTGAGCAGGACGCACTGCACTAAATGTAAATAGCAGGAACGGATCTAGCTGAACACTGTGAGCAGGACGCACTGACTGCACTAAATGTAAATAGCAGGAACAGATCTAGCTGAACACTGTGAGCAGGACGCACTGCACTAAATGTAAATAGCAGGAACGGATCTAGCTGAACACTGTGAGCAGGACGCACTGACTGCACTAAATGTAAATAGCAGGAACGGATCTAGCTGAACACTGTGAGCAGGACGCACTGCACTAAATGTAAATAGCAGGAACAGATCTAGCTGAACACTGTGAGCAAGACGCACTGCACTAAATGTAAATAGCAGGAACAGATCTAGCTGAACACTGTGAGCAGGACGCACTGCACTAAATGTAAATAGCAGGAACGGATCTAGCTGAACATTGTGAGCAGGACGCACTGACTGCACTAAATGTAAATAGCAGGAACGGATCTAGCTGAACACTGTGAGCAGGACGCACTGCACTAAATGTAAATAGCAGGAACAGATCTAGCTGAACACTGTGAGCAGGACGCACTGCACTAAATGTAAATAGCAGGAACAGATCTAGCTGAACACTGTGAGCAGGACGCACTGCACTAAATGTAAATAGCAGGAACGGATCTAGCTGAACACTGTGAGCAGGACGCACTGACTGCACTAAATGTAAATAGCAGGAACGGATCTAGCTGAACACTGTGAGCAGGATGCACTGCACTAAATGTAAATAGCAGGAACAGATCTAGCTGAACACTGTGAGCAAGACGCACTGCACTAAATGTAAATAGCAGGAACGGATCTAGCTGAACACTGTGAGCAGGACGCACTGACTGCACTAAATGTAAATAGCAGGAACGGATCTAGCTGAACACTGTGAGCAGGACGCACTGCACTAAATGTAAATAGCAGGAACAGATCTAGCTGAACACTGTGAGCAGGACGCACTGCACTAAATGTAAATAGCAGGAACGGATCTAGCTGAACACTGTGAGCAGGACGCACTGACTGCACTAAATGTAAATAGCTGGAACGGATCTAGCTGAACACTGTGAGCAGGACGCACTGCACTAAATGTAAATAGCAGGAACAGATCTAGCTGAACACTGTGAGCAGGATGCACTGCACTAAATGTAAATAGCAGGAACGGATCTAGCTGAACACTGTGAGCAGGACGCACTGCACTAAATGTAAATAGCAGGAACGGATCTAGCTGAACACTGTGAGCAGGACGCACTGACTGCACTAAATGTAAATAGCAGGAACAGATCTAGCTGAACACTGTGAGCAGGACGCACTGCACTAAATGTAAATAGCAGGAACGGATCTAGCTGAACACTGTGAGCAGGACGCACTGCACTAAATGTAAATAGCAGGAACGGATCTAGCTGAACACTGTGAGCAGGACGCACTGCACTAAATGTAAATAACAGGAACGGATCTAGCTGAACACTGTGAGCAGGACGCACTGACTGCACTAAATGTAAATAGCCGGAACGGATCTAGCTGAACACTGTGAGCAGGACGCACTGCACTAAATGTAAATAGCAGGAATGGATCTAGCTGAACACTGTGAGCAGGACGCACTGACTGCACTAAATGTAAATAGCAGGAACAGATCTAGCTGAACACTGTGAGCAGGACGCACTGCACTAAATGTAAATAGCAGGAACGGATCTAGCTGAACACTGTGAGCAGGACGCACTGACTGCACTAAATGTAAATAGCAGGAACGGATCTAGCTGAACACTGTGAGCAGGACGCACTGACTGCACTAAATGTAAATAGCAGGAACAGATCTAGCTGAACACTGTGAGCAGGACGCACTGCACTAAATGTAAATAGCAGGAACAGATCTAGCTGAACACTGTGAGCAGGACGCACTGCACTAAATGTAAATAGCAGGAACGGATCTAGCTGAACACTGTGAGCAGGACGCACTGCACTAAATGTAAATAGCAGGAACGGATCTAGCTGAACACTGTGAGCAGGACGCACTGACTGCACTAAATGTAAATAGCAGGAACGGATCTAGCTGAACACTGTGAGCAGGACGCACTGCACTAAATGTAAATAGCAGGAACGGATCTAGCTGAACACTGTGAGCAGGACGCACTGACTGCACTAAATGTAAATAGCAGGAACAGATCTAGCTGAACACTGTGAGCAGGACGCACTGCACTAAATGTAAATAGCAGGAACGGATCTAGCTGAACACTGTGAGCAGGACGCACTGCACCAAATTTAAATAGTCTAGATAGAAGATAACAGGAACGGATCTAGCTAAACTGAATACAGTGTATATATATATATATGCAACACCTGGGATGCATATATATACAAAATACACTGTAAGTGCAGCTAACTGACTGACTGTTCTGCCTAATCTATCTAACTCAAATCAAATGACACTGTCTGTCTCTCTCTCTATCTCTCAGCACACCGGAACACACTACACAGGGCCGCCGTGCAGGCGGCCTTATATAGTGTGGGGCGTGTACTAAATCCCCTGAGCCATAATTGGCCAAAGCCACCCTGGCTTTGGCCAATTACAGCTCTCTCTACTGACGGCGCTGTGATTGGCCAAGCATGCGGGTCATAGTGCATGCTTGGCCAATCATCAGCCAGCAATGCACTGCGATGCCGCAGTGAATTATGGGCCGTGACGCGCCACACGAATTTGGCGCGAACGGCCCATAACGTTCGCAATTCGACGGACGGTCGAACAGCCGATGTTCGAGTCGAACATGGGTTCGACTCGAACACGAAGCTCATCCCTATTCCTAAGCATGTTAGCAGTGGAGATGGTCAGCTGCTTTACTTGCTTGGGACAAGAATGACAATGAAGACAACCATCACATTGGCGACTTTCCATAGAAGTTGCTCTAACAAAGTTTCTTCCTTTAGGGCTCATTTAAATTGATATACAGTAATGCCAAAATATAGAAGCATTGCTGTGTGCTGGCTCAGTGTGCTGGGATGACAGTGAAAAAAAAAAGTTATGTGCTTTACATTCAGATGGTAAAGAGCACATTTTATTTCATGTTTCCCCATCATGCACTGAGGCATGCAACTTATGCCGCGTACACACGGGTGGACTTTTCGATTAACTAGGTCCGGCGGACTTTTCGAGGGACTTTCCGACGGACTTTTGAATGAACGGACTTGCCTATACACGATCAACCAAAGTCCGACGGATTCGTACATAATGACGTACGACCGGACTAAAATAAGGAAGTTCATAGCCAGTAGGCAATAGCTGCCCTAGCTTTGGTTTTTATCCGTCGGACTAGCATACAGACGAGCAGACTTTTCGTCCGGACTCGAGTCCGTCGTAAAGATTTGAAACGTGTTTTATTTCTAGGTCCGTCTGACTTTTGGGAAAAAAAAGTCCGCTGCAGCCCACACACGGTCGAATTGTCCGACGGAGTCCGGTCCGCCGGACCTAGTCCGTCAAAGTCTGCTCGTGTGTACGCGGCATAAGTCCACTGCAGCACAATTCATTTTAATTGACAACCCAGCGCTGCTAGTCAGCGTACAGCAACACACTTGCGTTTTAGCACACCACAATCCACAGATGTGAAGTATCTGCATGTTGTGGTGACCATCATTGAAAACATTACGCAGATCTGTTAATACCTGTGTTGTGGTGGTGTGTTGGCAGCCCATTGATGTGCACATACTAACACATTGTAATACAGCAGATAACTGTGAATAGCAAACTATGGGAACGTATAAATTGCATTTAGGGCCCTTTCACACTGATCTGTTTTTGATGTGCTTTAGCTTTTGGAATTTAAAAAGGGGAACAAAAATGCACGAAACATGTATCCCTTTAAAACCTATGGAACACAGCACTTTCAAAAGTCCTGCATGCTGCATCTTTGGTGCAGTTTTTCAAAAGCACCTTTTATTGTAAGTAAATGGGAATGCATCAAAAGTGCATCAGTGTGAAAGAGCCCTTAACCACTTGCCGACCGCAATGCATAAACACTATATTATCAAAAGTATTGGGACACCTGACTTTACACGCATTAATTTTAATGGTAGGGCTCGATATTGAGTTGGCCCACCCTTTGCAGCTTAAACAGCTTCTTCTGGGAAGGCTGTCCACAAGGTTTAGGATTGTGTCTATGGGAATGTTTGACTATTCTTCCAGAAGCACATTTGTGAGGTCAGGCATTGATATGGACAAGAAGGCCTGGCTCGCAGTCTCTGCTCTAATACATCCCAAAGGTGTTCTATTGGGTTGAGGTCAGGACTCTGTGCAGGCCAGTCAAGTTCCTTCTTTCCAAACTCGCTCATCCATGTCTTTATGGAAGAATGGTCAAACATTCCCCTAGACACACTGCTAAAAGTTGTGGACAGCCTTCTCAGAAGAGTTGAAGCTGTTATAGCTGCAAAGGGTAGGATAACTCAATATTAAACCCTAGTGACTAAGACTGGAATACCATTAAAGTTCATGTGCGTGTAAAGGCAGGCGTCCCAATACTTTGATAATTAGTGTATATACATTGTGATGGGCAAGTGGTTTATCGGGATCATGGCTGAAGATTTCAGCCATAACCCCGGTATAGTTTTTTTGCAGCCGACGGCTGGCTTTCTCATGAAACCATTCTGAGTGGCTCATGAGCCGCTAGAGTGGTTTCCAAAGCCCCCCCCCCCGCCAGTGTATCTGGGGCTTACTGTTTTCCACTGTTCGCCTGACAAACGATCCAATGGTTCGGCCGGCTACTCCCATAGGTGATCAAGGAGTAGATACTCTTTGATTGCCTCTATGGCCTTGGAGGACCGGAGCGACGTCATGACGTCACTACTGGTTCAGGCTGGAGGGGTTTTTTTTCTCTTCAATGTGAGAAGGGCCCTCAAAATATCCTTGTTAAATAATCAGCAGTGAAAAAACTGGTACATGGAGCTCTCGAAGCTAAAGTTAATTATTCGGAGTGGCAAGTGTCAGACTGCATTTATTATATACAGAAATGTTTCTCAAGCTTTTTGAGGAGCATTTCCAGGTCTTGGGGAACCCCTGAAATAATTTTCTGACCTACAGCTTGGTATGTTAGTGTGATGTAATCAGTGAATTGTAGATGTAAAACCCAAAATCAAAAAAAGTTGGGATGCTGTGTAATATCTACATAAAAACTGAATGCAATGATTTGCAATCTCATAAACCAATATTTTATTCACAATAAAAAATAGAAACATATCAAATGTTTAAATTGAGAAAATGTACAATTTTAAGAAAAAAATAAGGTCATTTTGAAATTTATGGCAGCAACACATCTTCAAGTTGGGGCAGGGACATGTTTATTACAGTGTAGCTTCTTCTTTTAACAACACTCTGTAAACATCTGGAAACAGAAGAGACCAGTTGCTGTAATTTTGGGAAATTTTGGGGAATGTTGTCCCATTTTTGCCTGATATAGGATTCTAACTGTTCAACAGTTCTGGGTCTTCTTTGTCACATTTTTTAAGGACGCACCAAATATTTTCAATTGGTGAAAGGTCTGGACTGCAGGCAGGGCATTTAAACACCTGGACTCTTCTTCTACTAAGCCATGCTGTTGTCATAGATTTATTATGCAGTTTAGCACTGTCCTGGTAAAATATGCAAGGCCTTCCCTGAAAAAGACATTGTATGGGAGCATATGCTGCTCTAAAACCTGGATAATATCTTTCTGCATGGATGGTGCTTTTTCAGATGTGCAAGTTGCCCATTCGATATGCACGAATGCACCCCCATATTATCAGAGATGCAAGCTTTTGAACTGAGTGCTTATAACAAGCCAGAAGGATGCGGCACCCATGGTTACCAAAAAGAATGTAACATTTTGATTTGTCTGACCACAGAACAGTTTCCACTTTGCAAGAGGCCATTTTAAATGAGCTTTGGCACAGAGAAGACAGTGACATTTCTGGCTCATGTTGATATATGGCTTCCTCTTTACCTTGCATTTTTGGATGGCATGGCAAACTGTGGTCACAGACAGTGATTTTTTTAGGAAGTATTCCTGCCCCTATGCAGTGATGTCCATTACAAAATCATGCCTGTTTTCAATGCAGCGTCATGATCACCGGCATCCAATGCTGCGTTTCAGCCTTGTTCCTTGCGCACAAAGATTTTTCCAGATTCTCAGAATCTTTTGATGATATTATCTAATGTAGATGATGTTGTATTTAAAGTCTTTGCAATTTTATTTAAGGAACAATATTCTGAAATTGTTTGACAATTTCTATATACAGCTTTTCACAGATTGGTAAACCTCTGCCCATCTTTACTTCTGAGACGTTTTGACTCTCTAAGATGTTCTTTTTATACCCATCTCATGTTACTGACCTGTTGCCAATTAACCTAAATATTTGCAAAGTGTTCTTCCAGCTCTTCCTTGTTAGTACCACTTACTTTGCCATCTTTTTGTTGCTATGTTCCAAGTGTTTTAGATATTTTGCTCCCATCAATTTCAAAATTATTTTATTTTCTCTTAAAATTATACATTTTCTCAGTTTAATTATTTGATATGCTTTATACAGTATTTTCTATTATGAATAAAATATGGGTTTGTGAGATTTGCAAATAATTTCATTCTATTTTATATAGATTGTATACACAGCCTTAACTCTTTTGGAATTGAGATTGTACCTCTTTAATGTGAAATCTGGAATTGCTTTGGTGCACAGTGACAACGCTAAATTTTCTTTGGTGCTTGCACATTTGCAGAACATGAGTAAAGTTTATATGCCAAATCAAAACCCCATTGAAGTCAATAGGAGCTGAATATTAAAGTAAGAATTAATGGCTATTTTATAGGTAAATAAGCAAGGGGTTGTCAATCACATTTGGTGGGATGCAGTGATTTTATTAATTCTTTAAAAGCAACAATAAAATCACAAAATTCCAAAGGACCAAGACTCTTTTTGACACTTGTTGTTTACAAGTTAAAATATTTTTTTATTATAGAAATTTACTTAGAATCCCCAAACATTATATATTTTTTTCAGACACCCTAGAGAATAAAATGGCGGTCGTTGCAATACTTTATGTCACACCGTATTTTCGCAGCGGTCTTACAAGCGCAATTTTTTGAGGAAAAATACACTTTTTTGACCTAAAAAAATAAGAGAACAGTAAAGTTAGCCCACTTTTTTTATATTGTGAAAGACAATGTTACGCCGGAACCCAACATGTCATGCTCGTGGAATGGCGACAAACTTTGACCCTTAAAAATCTCCATAGGCGACGTTTAAAAATGTCTACAGGTTACCAGTTTTGAGTTACAGAGGAGGTCAAGTGCTAGAACCATTGCTCTCATTCTAACGATCGCGGCGATACCTCAGATGTGTGATTTGAACACCGTTTTCATATGCGGGCGCGACTTACGTATGCGTTCGCTTCTGCGCACGAGCTCGGAAAGACGGGGTGCTTTAAACTGCTAACTGAAGGGAATAGTGCAACACAGTGTGATTATTCTGGAACAACCCTGCTGCCTCTGCTACCATCCTCCCTTGCTTTTGGACAGTACATACCCAGCCGACCTAGGACTAGCATCGCTGCCATAAATTCGCTCTGGCAGTATAGTGCCAGCACTCAGTATATTAAACTTTACTACTGCTCACTGCTGCACTTGAGGTGGCCATGCTACTGTTTATGTTGATCTAGATGTCAAATGTCATCTTATGCCTAGTCCCTACTTTTAAGGAAAAGCCACTTTGCACTGCAAGTAAAGTCGGAAGTAAAGTCGCTGTAGATCCGAGGGGGACATGCAAGGAAAATAAAAAACAGCATTTTAGCTTGCACATGATTGGATGATAAAATCAGCAGAGCTTCAACTCATTTCAGATCTACCCCTTAGATTTAGAGCGACTGCACTTCCTAGTGCACTTTCAAGTGCACTTGCAGTACAAAGTGGATTTGCCTTTCGTAAATAACCCTCATTGACTCTACTACCTGGTTTGGTGCCTGTTTTCTTTTATATAGAACTACTTTTGGTTATTGATTATTACTTTTAGTGAATTGCTGGGATATTGTATGTTTGTAAACTCAACCTGGTGTGTCAGAGGTGCTGAGGTTCTTGAGGAGGTCAAGGCAAAGAACAGAGGACCCACCCTAGATGAAATATATAAAATATAGTTATAAATAGATGGATAAACCTGCTGTAAGGTGACTTGTGATTGGCTGACTGTTGGTGTCAACTCACCAAGCTCCTACCCCCTTTTTCTTGGATGGGACAGGGACCCGCCTGCTGGTAGCTGCAGCTTTCGCCATATTGTACCCAACTCCATGCAAAAGGCATTCCCACGACCTCCCTAGCCATTGGCCTTTATATTCACAAGAAAGGAATTTCCACACAAAGTTATAGTTTCTGCGCTTTACTGTTGCACTTGAAAGATGGCAGTGCAACATCACATCTCATAGACATACTGTCCAGTGTCACTTGCCATACTTAGCCAATCATATATGGTGGACGGTCCACAGCAGTGAAATGTGAAAGCTGCGCATTGCACATCACTGTTAAACCATCTTCCCTTAGTATCTCTCGCTCTCATTTTCCAGTCATTAGTACACACTCAGAGGGCTCTGATTTCCTATTAGGCTGATTGCATCCAGCTCATTATTCCTTTCATGTTGTTCCAAAAACAGGACTGCTGCAACTGCTCCTCTAGTTTCTGTACACTGCTCCCAGGATATCCAGGGGAATAGCACTCATGACACAGAACCCCTAGGTTGGCCTAAAAGGCCTTTTGAATCCTGCTCCCAGTCCAGTTAGACCATGTTCCCATTTCACTTAGACCATGTTTTGCGAGACAGGACAACTACAGCTGGCTCTTCTGTGTGTAGGACTATCTCACCCTGTCCTTTTTACATGCATTAGAGCCTCTGCATTAGCTGACTACATCTGCATGCTGGTGGGGTGTTGGGCTCCTATGCTTTAACTGCCTAAGGCTCCTCCCACACTGGCCTTTATATGGGCAATGACTGCTTCCATGACATCACTACAGAAAGGTCTGTCTAAAAGGTACCAAACGCCCACTTACATGATTCCCCATTACACACTATTTTGGGACAGAGCCACCTAGTAGCAGACTAACTGTACCTGCTTACATGTTCCTTACTTGCTCTTCACTGTATGTGATTGTTGAAATGTATGTTTGTATATATTAAAAATAAAGTTTGAACAAAGTTCAATATGCTGAATGAACATAAGAAGGATAGCATACTTTTTTGAAACAGTAAAAAGTTCACTGCAAGAAGCTCTACAATATTACAGTGGAAAACTCAGATACATAAGTCACTTCAACAATAATTTCTTTAATAAAATACTGTTGCTTTCTACAGAAAATAATTTCACAATGCTGTCTGTGTACACAAGTTCAGCATATCTAAAATAGTTTTTCTAGCTGAAAGTCATTAAAGATAGCGTTGTTCTTATTTGGGTCAGTGCAGGTCATCCCAGAGTGGCCAATACGACTTATTTATTTTACCTGAAAACAGCACAGTCTAATAATCTTGAGACAGAGGTCCTCAGAACTACATAGAACGGCAGACTTAAAAACCTAAAACCAAAAAAAGCTAGAGGGTTATGTTCTAAGGTCAGATTACTTGCAGCCAGTATTGAGGATTTGCTTAAAGTGGATCTTCACTTTCAATCAATACTGACTAATTTTAAGCCTAGTAAATAGTAAATAAATATGAAAGTATATCATATTTACTTGTAAACTTTTTTGTTCACATTTTTTAGTTACTCCCTGGTTTCCAGGCCTAGGCAAATGATGTCAAAAATCCCATCAGTCTTCTGGAGGAGAGGAGGGATTTTCTCAGCTAAGCACATCCACCTGTCTGCATGCCTGAGCTATGGGCAGATGGATTTCAGGAATTAAATGGTACATAAATCATCTGCCCTTACTCAAGATTGCCAAGGCAAGAAATTCTAGGTGGGTGTTTCATAGCAATTCAGCAGAATAAAGCATGAAGACATGGAAGGATGGGTGAGTTTGCTTTGAATATCAAAAATGAATTAAATCACTTTTTTCTGGTTTGTGTTGCTCAGATGCAGTGCAGTTCCGCTTTAACCATCCCTATACCACGCACTTTAACCCCCTTTCTGCCTAGGCCGATTTTCAGATTTCAGTGCTGTCATACTTTGAATGACAATTACTCATTCATGCAACACTGTACGAAAATGTTTTATCTTTTTTTTAGAGACAGACAGAGCTTTCTTTTGGTGGTATTTAACCACTTGCCAACTGGGAGGGCGCCCACCGCGGCGCGCTCTGTAATCGCCATGTCCTTCAGACACAGCTGATCACAGATTGGGGTAAAGGGCCAATCACAGCGGCCCTTTACCCTATGATCAGCTGTGTCCAATCACAGCTGATCACAATGTAAACACAAGCCGGTTAACGGTATTCCGAGGAGAGCCGGTAGCTGGCTTGTGTGAAAGGGACACTGATAATCACTGATAATCTACTACACTGATAATCAGGGCACTGATTATGAGTGCAGCCCCAACAGTGTTCATCAGTGCTGCCAGTCAGTGCCCCTCAGTGCTCCCAATCAGTGCCCATCAGTGCAGCCTCATCAGTGCATATCAATAAAGAGTAAAAGTTACCTGTTTTCAAAATTTTATAACTATGAAAAATGGGCTGTCCCCCCCCCCCCCCATTTTTTTTTTGTTTTTTTAGTTTATTTAGCAACAGATAGAAAACCCAGTGGTGATTGCGTGGGGCAATTGCTTTACAGGCTCCTAACAAAAATAAATAAATACATGCAAATTAATTGTTACCTGCTAAAAAATGTGCATTTGTTATTATTATTTTATTTTTATTCTTTTTGTAAAGGTGAACGTATCCTTTAATCACCAATGGGCTTATAATTTGTTGGTATAGACATGAAAAAAATGTTTTTTGAAATTTTGAAAAACAAAAACTTTTTTCCTAGTTTCTGTTATGAAATTTTGCAAATAAATTACCTTTCTTTATACATTTAGGCCCAAATCCACAAACTATGGTGTAAATATATATATATATATATATATACAGTATCTTACAAAAGTGAGTACATCCCTCACATTTTTGTAAATATTTTATTCTATCTTTTCATGTGACAACACTAAAGAAATGACACTTTGCTACAATGTAAAGCAGTGAGTGTACAGCTTGTATAACCGTGTAAATTTGCTGTCTCCTCAAAATAACTCAACACCTAGCCATTAATGTCTAAACCGCTGGCAACAAAAGTGAGTACACCCCTAAGTTAAAATGTCCAAATTGGGCCCAAAGTGTCAATATTTTGTGTGGCCACCATTATTTTTCAGCACTGGCTTAATTCTCTTGTACATGGAGTTCACCAGAGCTTCACAGGTTTCCACTGGAGTCCTTTTCCACTCCAGACTTTGTGCTCCTCCACCTTTTGAGGATGCCCCACAGATGCTGAATAGGGTTTAGGTCTGGAGATATGCTTGTCCAGTCCATCACCTTTACCCTCAGCTTCATTAGCAAGGCAGTGGTCGTCTTGAAGGTGTGTTTGGGGGTCATTATCATGTTGGAATATTGCCCTGCAGCCCTGTCCCTGAAGGGAGGGGATCATGCTCTGCTTCAGTAAGTCACAGTACATGTTGGCATTCATGGTTCCCTCAATGAACTGTAGCTCCCCAGTACCAGCAGCACTCATGCAGCCCCAGACCATGACACTCCCACCACCACGCTTGACTGTAGGCAAGACACACTTGTCTTTGTACTCCTCACCTGGTTGCCGCCACACACGCTTGACACCATCTGAAAGCAATAAGTAACTCACAGTGTATGTAAAATCAAATGACACAAAGCCACAACTATAGAATGTGAGACACCCACACTATGATAAACAAAAAACAAAAGTAGCTGCGCTATGAAACTTGAATAATGAAAGAAAATGATACAATTCAATCACCTCTCAATGTGAGGGTTATACACCCATAATAAAGTGACAAGCAGTGAGATTTTTTTTTTAAATTACATCAAAGTATAAAACATGGATATATGGGTAAATACAGTCCATTCCAAAAGTATGAAGGGAAAGAAAAAGTTCACTGGCAGAACACTCCTTCAAAGGTAGGTGAGACAAGCAGCCATGCGATGTAAGTCAAACGACCATAACACCCAGAAGAACGTGGTGACAGAAGGGTTCCTCCACCAATAAAAATACTGCCCCTTACCAGCTCCTATGATCTCTTGTTACGGAGATCATACAGGCGTGTGGCTATCTACCCCAGCCTCGGGTCTTTGATAAGGACGGATCCCAGTGTGTCTCTCCACCATGGGTCTTCTAGGCAGTGGTTGGGCACTCATCCCCCATGAAAGGATACACAAAAAGGCTTCCATAGCGCAATACGTTTACACACAATTTATTAAGATAAAAGAGATGCACTTACAATTAGGTTGTATAACACAGGCTCGTATAAAAACAAAGGCCGGCCAGCTTCAGTATGCTGCCCGTCGCTTCCGGAATCAGCGTGGTGGTATGTGGTGACGTCAGCACGCCACTCCTCCCTATGACGTTTCGTCACAACTGACGTCTTCCAGGGGCTTCTAATTTCCTGCCTACCTGACTAGTTACGAACGCAAAATGCGTAGGAAGATAAAGTTCTAATTACCTCTGATAGTTGCCCTAACTTCTGTGCCTATGGTTGATCAATGTTAAGTTGCTTTTATTTAATGCACACAATTTTTAAGAGTTTTGTAATAAAATGATATATACCATGATTTTTTATACTGTGTATGTCACTTATACATATGGATATACTGAGAGACCATCCTTGAATGCCCACTTTCTTCTTTGTTCCATTTTGCTATACATTCAGGGGTTGATGATCTCCCAGTATTGAGCTGTTTGAGCCTATATATGTTAAATTCAAGGCCTGCTTTACCAACTATTCTCATCTTTACTTTATTTCCAGACTACCTATCACATTTTTGGAGGTCCTAGATCCCCAGGACAGTGGAAACACCCACAAAATTACTCAATTTTGAAAGGAAACTCCTAGGTAACTTCTGAATGGCATAGTGAGTTTTGTAAAAGACTCAGGCATGCTTACTACTGTACATGTGATCGCTGTGACTGGTCACAGCGATCACATGGTACCAGGGCTGCTTACAGCAGCCCAGCACCATGATCGATTAACCCATTGTGTCCGTCTGGACACAGCGATAGCAGATGCGCACCCCAGGGGACATGTGAGGTGGCCACTTCTGGGAGGACGTAAGGATACGGCCTCCTGGAACAGGAGAACATCCACCCGGCCATTTGTATATTGGCCAGGTGAAAAGTGGATAAAAGCACTTCACCAAAATGCAATACACAGCTGTTCTGAAATCCCGCTAGAAAATATTTTCCATTGATGTTAGGGCTTCTTTATTCTTCTTATTTATTTTAGGTTTTATACAATCATTCACTATTAAATAAAACCAGTCAAAGCTGTGTATTCTGACTACTGCATCCCTCTTAAAATCTACCCTTAAACCACTTCTCTACTGGTGCAATTTTTTAGATTTTCGTACACATTAAAATCTGTATTTTTTTTGGAACTTACCCTAAACCCTCAAACTATTTTATATATTTTCTGAAAGTAGAGGCCATGAAAAAAAATGATGCTATTTGCAATTTTTTATGTCGAAAGATATTTGCGCAACTGTTTAGTAAATGCATATCTTCATAAAAAATGCACTAAAATGAACTTAAGTGCAAACAAACACAATATACTAACCAATTTTTTTGTAAAATATAAAAGATACCAAAGATGTCAAGCCTTTAAAATTGAATGCACTTATGAAATTGTGAAAAAATATAGTACACAAAATTCTCTCTAGGTAACGTTCAAAAGGTCTTTACAGGTTATCAGTTTAGAGTTAACTGTGAATGATGGATTTAGAATTATTTCTCTCATTCCATTTGGGGCAATAATCTACGTGTGGCACAATTTATGTTTACACACGTGTGTGCCCTAGGCTGCATACTTGCATGGGATATGTAGCTGTAGTGCAGCATCTATAAATGGAGCAGGCCAGGTTTTTTGATAAGAGCCTGTGATAGCTAGTTGTATCAACCCCCAACGCACAAGAAGATTATGGTGGCGGGATGGAGGGGGGGGGCATTGACAGTGGAATATTTCTACAGAAGAGGCATCAGCACAAGGGATACATCCTACTGACTGTATGTTATGTCCCTTAGCTTTAAGAAGCAGCAGGAATTGTATTCCCATAATGAATGAAGCAGAAAGATCCTTGCACTTCAAGGAATTTCAGGCAAAAGATACATTTTCAGGGTACTACTTAGGCAAGACCATTAATGATTTAATTTACTTCCACCACGGTTGAAAGGAAAGAAAATTGCTTAATTCCCCCATCAACACTGCCTCCTGCAGCACTATTGTGTTCTGCTGACAAGGGGGCGTGGGGATGATTACTGCTAGCGCCTATAGTAACTGTATGTTAAAAATCCAAAAGGCTGGTTGTACCCAAGTCGATTGATGGATCGACTTGGGTGCAATCAGCCTGCCAATACATGGATCGAAACTCAGCCGAACCCTACCGAGCTGGCTGAATTTTGATCTATGTATAGCCAGCTTTAGGCACAATTAAAATTTCAAGATTTTCTGTATAACATATCAAACTTTTACTTTTTGTGTTTAGGTCCACTTTAAGAATATTATGTATATTATGGAGATTGCTGTAACTTAAACCAAGTGGAACTTTTCTAAGTGGTGAGTTAAAACCAGAGGGAGAGTGAACAAGTTTTACTTTTTGTTTGCTGGGTAGCATTTTTGGGGCTTTTCCTTTTAGCTTTTCAATTAGCTTTTTCTGTCACTTTTTAAATAGCTTTTTTTTTTTTCTTCTTTGGTTCCTTCAGGCTATTAAGTAGGGGGAGGGGGTGATTGCTCACAGGTGCCTGCAGTCTATATAACTGTGTGTAGGACTCATCCTGAGCCTGCTCATTGGGAGATTGCTGGAACTTAAACCAAGTGGAACTTTTCTAAGTGGTGAGTTAAAACCAGAGGGAGAGTGAACAAGTTTTACTTTTTGTTTGCTGGGTAGCATTTTCGGGGCTTTTCCTTTTAGCTTTTCAATTAGCTTTTTCTGTCACTTTTTAAATAGCTTTTTTTTCTTCTTTGGTTCCTTCAGGCTATTAAGGAGGGGGTGATTGCTCACAGGTGCCTGCAGTCTATATAACTGTGTGTAGGACTCATCCTGAGCCTGCTCATTGGGAGATTGCTGGAACTTAAACCAAGTGGAACTTTTCTAAGTGGTGAGTTAAAACCAGAGGGAGAGTGAACAAGTTTTACTTTTTGTTTGCTGGGTAGCATTTTTGGGGCTTTTCCTTTTAGCTTTTCAATTAGCTTTTTCTGTCACTTTTTAAATAGCTTTTTTTTTTTCTTCTTTGGTTCCTTCAGGCTATTAAGTAGGGGGAGGGGGTGATTGCTCACAGGTGCCTGCAGTCTATATAACTGTGTGTAGGACTCATCCTGAGCCTGCTCATTGGGAGATTGCTGGAACTTAAACCAAGTGGAACTTTACTAAGTGGTGAGTTAAAACCAGAGGGAGAGTGAACAAGTTTTACTTTTTGTTTGCTGGGTAGCATTTTTGGGGCTTTTCCTTTTAGCTTTTCAATTAGCTTTTTCTGTCACTTTTTAAATAGCTTTTTTTTTTTCTTCTTCTTTGGATCCTTCAGGCTATTAAGTAGGGGGAGGGGGTGATTGCTCACAGGTGCCTGCAGTCTATATAACTGTGTGTAGGACTCATCCTGAGCCTGCTCATTGGGAGATTGCTGGAACTTAAACCAAGTGGAACTTTTCTAAGTGGTGAGTTAAAACCAGAGGGAGAGTGAACAAGTTTTACTTTTTGTTTGCTGGGTAGCATTTTTGGGGCTTTTCCTTTTAGCTTTTCAATTAGCTTTTTCTGTCACTTTTTAAATAGCTTTTTTTTTTCTTCTTCTTTGGTTCCTTCAGGCTATTAAGTAGGGGGAGGGGGTGATTGCTCACAGGTGCCTGCAGTCTATATAACTGTGTGTAGGACTCATCCTGAGCCTGCTCATTGGGAGATTGCTGGAACTTAAACCAAGTGGAACTTTTCTAAGTGGTGAGTTAAAACCAGAGGGAGAGTGAACAAGTTTTACTTTTTGTTTGCTGGGTAGCATTTTTGGGGCTTTTCCTTTTCGCTTTTTAATTAGCTTTTTCTGTCACTTTTTAAATAGCTTTTTTTTTTTTCTTCTTTGGTTCCTGCAGGCTATTAAGTAGGGGGAGGGGGTGATTGCTCACAGGTGCCTGCAGTCTATATAACTGTGTGTAGGACTCATCCTGAGCCTGCTCATTGGGAGATTGCTGGAACTTAAACCAAGTGGAACTTTTCTAAGTGGTGAGTTAAAACCAGAGGGAGAGTGAACAAGTTTTACTTTTTGTTTGCTGGGTAGCATTTTCGGGGCTTTTCCTTTTAGCTTTTCAATTAGCTTTTTCTGTCACTTTTTAAATAGCTTTTTTTTCTTCTTTGGTTCCTTCAGGCTATTAAGGAGGGGGTGATTGCTCACAGGTGCCTGCAGTCTATATAACTGTGTGTAGGACTCATCCTGAGCCTGCTCATTGGGAGATTGCTGGAACTTAAACCAAGTGGAACTTTTCTAAGTGGTGAGTTAAAACCAGAGGGAGAGTGAACAAGTTTTACTTTTTGTTTGCTGGGTAGCATTTTTGGGGCTTTTCCTTTTAGCTTTTCAATTAGCTTTTTCTGTCACTTTTTAAATAGCTTTTTTTTTTTCTTCTTTGGTTCCTTCAGGCTATTAAGTAGGGGGAGGGGGTGATTGCTCACAGGTGCCTGCAGTCTATATAACTGTGTGTAGGACTCATCCTGAGCCTGCTCATTGGGAGATTGCTGGAACTTAAACCAAGTGGAACTTTACTAAGTGGTGAGTTAAAACCAGAGGGAGAGTGAACAAGTTTTACTTTTTGTTTGCTGGGTAGCATTTTTGGGGCTTTTCCTTTTAGCTTTTCAATTAGCTTTTTCTGTCACTTTTTAAATAGCTTTTTTTTTTTCTTCTTCTTTGGATCCTTCAGGCTATTAAGTAGGGGGAGGGGGTGATTGCTCACAGGTGCCTGCAGTCTATATAACTGTGTGTAGGACTCATCCTGAGCCTGCTCATTGGGAGATTGCTGGAACTTAAACCAAGTGGAACTTTTCTAAGTGGTGAGTTAAAACCAGAGGGAGAGTGAACAAGTTTTACTTTTTGTTTGCTGGGTAGCATTTTTGGGGCTTTTCCTTTTAGCTTTTCAATTAGCTTTTTCTGTCACTTTTTAAATAGCTTTTTTTTTTCTTCTTCTTTGGTTCCTTCAGGCTATTAAGTAGGGGGAGGGGGTGATTGCTCACAGGTGCCTGCAGTCTATATAACTGTGTGTAGGACTCATCCTGAGCCTGCTCATTGGGAGATTGCTGGAACTTAAACCAAGTGGAACTTTTCTAAGTGGTGAGTTAAAACCAGAGGGAGAGTGAACAAGTTTTACTTTTTGTTTGCTGGGTAGCATTTTTGGGGCTTTTCCTTTTCGCTTTTTAATTAGCTTTTTCTGTCACTTTTTAAATAGCTTTTTTTTTTTTCTTCTTTGGTTCCTGCAGGCTATTAAGTAGGGGGAGGGGGTGATTGCTCACAGGTGCCTGCAGTCTATATAACTGTGTGTAGGACTCATCCTGAGCCTGCTCATTGGGAGATTGCTGGAACTTAAACCAAGTGGAACTTTTCTAAGTGGTGAGTTAAAACCAGAGGGAGAGTGAACAAGTTTTACTTTTTGTTTGCTGGGTAGCATTTTTGGGGCTTTTCCTTTTAGCTTTTCAATTAGCTTTTTCTGTCACTTTTTAAATAGCTTTTTTTTTTTTCTTCTTTGGTTCCTTCAGGCTATTAAGTAGGGGGAGGGGGTGATTGCTCACAGGTGCCTGCAGTCTATATAACTGTGTGTAGGACTCATCCTGAGCCTGCTCATTGGGAGATTGCTGGAACTTAAACCAAGTGGAACTTTTCTAAGTGGTGAGTTAAAACCAGAGGGAGAGTGAACAAGTTTTACTTTTTGTTTGCTGGGTAGCATTTTCGGGGCTTTTCCTTTTAGCTTTTCAATTAGCTTTTTCTGTCACTTTTTAAATAGCTTTTTTTTCTTCTTTGGTTCCTTCAGGCTATTAAGTAGGGGGAGGGGGTGATTGCTCACAGGTGCCTGCAGTCTATATAACTGTGTGTAGGACTCATCCTGAGCCTGCTCATTGGGAGATTGCTGGAACTTAAACCAAGTGGAACTTTTCTAAGTGGTGAGTTAAAACCAGAGGGAGAGTGAACAAGTTTTACTTTTTGTTTGCTGGGTAGCATTTTTGGGGCTTTTCCTTTTAGCTTTTCAATTAGCTTTTTCTGTCACTTTTTAAATAGCTTTTTTTTTTTCTTCTTTGGTTCCTTCAGGCTATTAAGTAGGGGGAGGGGGTGATTGCTCACAGGTGCCTGCAGTCTATATAACTGTGTGTAGGACTCATCCTGAGCCTGCTCATTGGGAGATTGCTGGAACTTAAACCAAGTGGAACTTTACTAAGTGGTGAGTTAAAACCAGAGGGAGAGTGAACAAGTTTTACTTTTTGTTTGCTGGGTAGCATTTTTGGGGCTTTTCCTTTTAGCTTTTCAATTAGCTTTTTCTGTCACTTTTTAAATAGCTTTTTTTTTTCTTCTTCTTTGGATCCTTCAGGCTATTAAGTAGGGGGAGGGGGTGATTGCTCACAGGTGCCTGCAGTCTATATAACTGTGTGTAGGACTCATCCTGAGCCTGCTCATTGGGAGATTGCTGGAACTTAAACCAAGTGGAACTTTTCTAAGTGGTGAGTTAAAACCAGAGGGAGAGTGAACAAGTTTTACTTTTTGTTTGCTGGGTAGCATTTTTGGGGCTTTTCCTTTTAGCTTTTCAATTAGCTTTTTCTGTCACTTTTTAAATAGCTTTTTTTTTTCTTCTTCTTTGGTTCCTTCAGGCTATTAAGTAGGGGGAGGGGGTGATTGCTCACAGGTGCCTGCAGTCTATATAACTGTGTGTAGGACTCATCCTGAGCCTGCTCATTGGGAGATTGCTGGAACTTAAACCAAGTGGAACTTTTCTAAGTGGTGAGTTAAAACCAGAGGGAGAGTGAACAAGTTTTACTTTTTGTTTGCTGGGTAGCATTTTTGGGGCTTTTCCTTTTCGCTTTTTAATTAGCTTTTTCTGTCACTTTTTAAATAGCTTTTTTTTTTTTCTTCTTTGGTTCCTGCAGGCTATTAAGTAGGGGGAGGGGGTGATTGCTCACAGGTGCCTGCAGTCTATATAACTGTGTGTAGGACTCATCCTGAGCCTGCTCATTGGGAGATTGCTGGAACTTAAACCAAGTGGAACTTTTCTAAGTGGTGAGTTAAAACCAGAGGGAGAGTGAACAAGTTTTACTTTTTGTTTGCTGGGTAGCATTTTTGGGGCTTCTCCTTTTAGCTTTTCAATTAGCTTTTTCTGTCACTTTTTAAATAGCTTTTTTTTTTCTTCTTTGGTTCCTTCAGGCTATTAAGTATGGGGAGGGGGTGATTGCTCACAGGTGCCTGCAGTCTATATAACTGTGTGTAGGACTCATCCTGAGCCTGCTCATTGGGAGATTGCTGGAACTTAAACCAAGTGGAACTTTTCTAAGTGGTGAGTTAAAACCAGAGGGAGAGTGAACAAGTTTTACTTTTTGTTTGCTGGGTAGCATTTTTGGGGCTTTTCCTTTTAGCTTTTCAATTAGCTTTTTCTGTCACTTTTTAAATAGCTTTTTTTTTTCTTCTTTGGTTCCTTCAGGCTATTAAGTAGGGGGAGGGGGTGATTGCTCACAGGTACCTGCAGTCTATATAACTGTGTGTAGGACTCATCCTGAGCCTGCTCATTGGGAGATTGCTGGAACTTAAACCAAGTGGAACTTTTCTAAGTGGTGAGTTAAAACCAGAGGGAGAGTGAACAAGTTTTACTTTTTGTTTGCTGGGTAGCATTTTTGGGGCTTTTCCTTTTAGCTTTTCAATTAGCTTTTTCTGTCACTTTTTAAATAGCTTTTTTTTTTTCTTCTTTGGTTCCTTCAGGCTATTAAGTAGGGGGAGGGGGTGATTGCTCACAGGTGCCTGCAGTCTATATAACTGTGTGTAGGACTCATCCTGAGCCTGCTCATTGGGAGATTGCTGGAACTTAAACCAAGTGGAACTTTTCTAAGTGGTGAGTTAAAACCAGAGGGAGAGTGAACAAGTTTTACATTTTGTTTGCTGGGTAGCATTTTTGGGGCTTTTCCTTTTAGCTTTTCAATTAGCTTTTTCTGTCACTTTTTAAATAGCTTTTTTTTTTTTTTTCTTCTTCTTTGGTTTCTTCAGGCTATTAAGTAGGGGGAGGGGGTGATTGCTCACAGGTGCCTGCAGTCTATATAACTGTGTGTAGGACTCATCCTGAGCCTGCTCATTGGTAGATTGCTGGAACTTAAACCAAGTGGAACTTTTCTAAGTGGTGAGTTAAAACCAGAGGGAGAGTGAACAAGTTTTACTTTTTGTTTGCTGGGTAGCATTTTTGGGGCTTTTCCTTTTAGCTTTTCAATTAGCTTTTTCTGTCACTTTTTAAATAGCTTTTTTTTTTTTTTTCTTCTTTGGTTCCTTCAGGCTATTAAGTAGGGGGAGGGGGTGATTGCTCACAGGTGCCTGCAGTCTATATAACTGTGTGTAGGACTCATCCTGAGCCTGCTCATTGGGAGATTGCTGGAACTTAAACCAAGTGGAACTTTTCTAAGTGGTGAGTTAAAACCAGAGGGAGAGTGAACAAGTTTTACTTTTTGTTTGCTGGGTAGCATTTTTGGGGCTTTTCCTTTTAGCTTTTCAATTAGCTTTTTCTGTCACTTTTTAAATAGCTTTTTTTTTCTTCTTTGGTTCCTTCAGGCTATTAAGTAGGGGGAGGGGGTGATTGCTCACAGGTGCCTGCAGTCTATATAACTGTGTGTAGGACTCATCCTGAGCCTGCTCATTGGGAGATTGCTGGAACTTAAACCAAGTGGAACTTTTCTAAGTGGTGAGTTAAAACCAGAGGGAGAGTGAACAAGTTTTACTTTTTGTTTGCTGGGTAGCATTTTTGGGGCTTTTCCTTTTAGCTTTTCAATTAGCTTTTTCTGTCACTTTTTAAATAGCTTTTTTTTTTTCTTCTTTGGTTCCTTCAGGCTATTAAGTAGGGGGAGGGGGTGATTGCTCACAGGTGCCTGCAGTCTATATAACTGTGTGTAGGACTCATCCTGAGCCTGCTCATTGGGAGATTGCTGGAACTTAAACCAAGTGGAACTTTACTAAGTGGTGAGTTAAAACCAGAGGGAGAGTGAACAAGTTTTACTTTTTGTTTGCTGGGTAGCATTTTTGGGGCTTTTCCTTTTAGCTTTTCAATTAGCTTTTTCTGTCACTTTTTAAATAGCTTTTTTTTTTCTTCTTCTTTGGATCCTTCAGGCTATTAAGTAGGGGGAGGGGGTGATTGCTCACAGGTGCCTGCAGTCTATATAACTGTGTGTAGGACTCATCCTGAGCCTGCTCATTGGGAGATTGCTGGAACTTAAACCAAGTGGAACTTTTCTAAGTGGTGAGTTAAAACCAGAGGGAGAGTGAACAAGTTTTACTTTTTGTTTGCTGGGTAGCATTTTTGGGGCTTTTCCTTTTAGCTTTTCAATTAGCTTTTTCTGTCACTTTTTAAATAGCTTTTTTTTTTCTTCTTCTTTGGTTCCTTCAGGCTATTAAGTAGGGGGAGGGGGTGATTGCTCACAGGTGCCTGCAGTCTATATAACTGTGTGTAGGACTCATCCTGAGCCTGCTCATTGGGAGATTGCTGGAACTTAAACCAAGTGGAACTTTTCTAAGTGGTGAGTTAAAACCAGAGGGAGAGTGAACAAGTTTTACTTTTTGTTTGCTGGGTAGCATTTTTGGGGCTTTTCCTTTTCGCTTTTTAATTAGCTTTTTCTGTCACTTTTTAAATAGCTTTTTTTTTTTCTTCTTTGGTTCCTGCAGGCTATTAAGTAGGGGGAGGGGGTGATTGCTCACAGGTGCCTGCAGTCTATATAACTGTGTGTAGGACTCATCCTGAGCCTGCTCATTGGGAGATTGCTGGAACTTAAACCAAGTGGAACTTTTCTAAGTGGTGAGTTAAAACCAGAGGGAGAGTGAACAAGTTTTACTTTTTGTTTGCTGGGTAGCATTTTTGGGGCTTCTCCTTTTAGCTTTTCAATTAGCTTTTTCTGTCACTTTTTAAATAGCTTTTTTTTTTCTTCTTTGGTTCCTTCAGGCTATTAAGTATGGGGAGGGGGTGATTGCTCACAGGTGCCTGCAGTCTATATAACTGTGTGTAGGACTCATCCTGAGCCTGCTCATTGGGAGATTGCTGGAACTTAAACCAAGTGGAACTTTTCTAAGTGGTGAGTTAAAACCAGAGGGAGAGTGAACAAGTTTTACTTTTTGTTTGCTGGGTAGCATTTTTGGGGCTTTTCCTTTTAGCTTTTCAATTAGCTTTTTCTGTCACTTTTTAAATAGCTTTTTTTTTTCTTCTTTGGTTCCTTCAGGCTATTAAGTAGGGGGAGGGGGTGATTGCTCACAGGTACCTGCAGTCTATATAACTGTGTGTAGGACTCATCCTGAGCCTGCTCATTGGGAGATTGCTGGAACTTAAACCAAGTGGAACTTTTCTAAGTGGTGAGTTAAAACCAGAGGGAGAGTGAACAAGTTTTACTTTTTGTTTGCTGGGTAGCATTTTTGGGGCTTTTCCTTTTAGCTTTTCAATTAGCTTTTTCTGTCACTTTTTAAATAGCTTTTTTTTTTTCTTCTTTGGTTCCTTCAGGCTATTAAGTAGGGGGAGGGGGTGATTGCTCACAGGTGCCTGCAGTCTATATAACTGTGTGTAGGACTCATCCTGAGCCTGCTCATTGGGAGATTGCTGGAACTTAAACCAAGTGGAACTTTTCTAAGTGGTGAGTTAAAACCAGAGGGAGAGTGAACAAGTTTTACATTTTGTTTGCTGGGTAGCATTTTTGGGGCTTTTCCTTTTAGCTTTTCAATTAGCTTTTTCTGTCACTTTTTAAATAGCTTTTTTTTTTTTTTTCTTCTTCTTTGGTTTCTTCAGGCTATTAAGTAGGGGGAGGGGGTGATTGCTCACAGGTGCCTGCAGTCTATATAACTGTGTGTAGGACTCATCCTGAGCCTGCTCATTGGTAGATTGCTGGAACTTAAACCAAGTGGAACTTTTCTAAGTGGTGAGTTAAAACCAGAGGGAGAGTGAACAAGTTTTACTTTTTGTTTGCTGGGTAGCATTTTTGGGGCTTTTCCTTTTAGCTTTTCAATTAGCTTTTTCTGTCACTTTTTAAATAGCTTTTTTTTTTTTTTCTTCTTTGGTTCCTTCAGGCTATTAAGTAGGGGGAGGGGGTGATTGCTCACAGGTGCCTGCAGTCTATATAACTGTGTGTAGGACTCATCCTGAGCCTGCTCATTGGGAGATTGCTGGAACTTAAACCAAGTGGAACTTTTCTAAGTGGTGAGTTAAAACCAGAGGGAGAGTGAACAAGTTTTACTTTTTGTTTGCTGGGTAGCATTTTTGGGGCTTTTCCTTTTAGCTTTTCAATTAGCTTTTTCTGTCACTTTTTAAATAGCTTTTTTTTTCTTCTTTGGTTCCTTCAGGCTATTAAGTAGGGGGAGGGGGTGATTGCTCACAGGTGCCTGCAGTCTATATAACTGTGTGTAGGACTCATCCTGAGCCTGCTCATTGGGAGATTGCTGGAACTTAAACCAAGTGGAACTTTTCTAAGTGGTGAGTTAAAACCAGAGGGAGAGTGAACAAGTTTTACTTTTTGTTTGCTGGGTAGCATTTTTGGGGCTTTTCCTTTTAGCTTTTCAATTAGCTTTTTCTGTCACTTTTTAAATAGCTTTTTTTTTTTCTTCTTTGGTTCCTTCAGGCTATTAAGTAGGGGGAGGGGGTGATTGCTCACAGGTGCCTGCAGTCTATATAACTGTGTGTAGGACTCATCCTGAGCCTGCTCATTGGGAGATTGCTGGAACTTAAACCAAGTGGAACTTTTCTAAGTGGTGAGTTAAAACCAGAGGGAGAGTGAACAAGTTTTACTTTTTGTTTGCTGGGTAGCATTTTTGGGGCTTTTCCTTTTAGCTTTTCAATTAGCTTTTTCTGTCACTTTTTAAATAGCTTTTTTTTTTCTTCTTCTTTGGTTCCTTCAGGCTATTAAGTAGGGGGAGGGGGTGATTGCTCACAGGTGCCTGCAGTCTATATAACTGTGTGTAGGACTCATCCTGAGCCTGCTCATTGGGAGATTGCTGGAACTTAAACCAAGTGGAACTTTTCTAAGTGGTGAGTTAAAACCAGAGGGAGAGTGAACAAGTTTTACTTTTTGTTTGCTGGGTAGCATTTTTGGGGCTTTTCCTTTTCGCTTTTTAATTAGCTTTTTCTGTCACTTTTTAAATAGCTTTTTTTTTTTTCTTCTTTGGTTCCTGCAGGCTATTAAGTAGGGGGAGGGGGTGATTGCTCACAGGTGCCTGCAGTCTATATAACTGTGTGTAGGACTCATCCTGAGCCTGCTCATTGGGAGATTGCTGGAACTTAAACCAAGTGGAACTTTTCTAAGTGGTGAGTTAAAACCAGAGGGAGAGTGAACAAGTTTTACTTTTTGTTTGCTGGGTAGCATTTTTGGGGCTTCTCCTTTTAGCTTTTCAATTAGCTTTTTCTGTCACTTTTTAAATAGCTTTTTTTTTTCTTCTTTGGTTCCTTCAGGCTATTAAGTATGGGGAGGGGGTGATTGCTCACAGGTGCCTGCAGTCTATATAACTGTGTGTAGGACTCATCCTGAGCCTGCTCATTGGGAGATTGCTGGAACTTAAACCAAGTGGAACTTTTCTAAGTGGTGAGTTAAAACCAGAGGGAGAGTGAACAAGTTTTACTTTTTGTTTGCTGGGTAGCATTTTTGGGGCTTTTCCTTTTAGCTTTTCAATTAGCTTTTTCTGTCACTTTTTAAATAGCTTTTTTTTTTCTTCTTTGGTTCCTTCAGGCTATTAAGTAGGGGGAGGGGGTGATTGCTCACAGGTACCTGCAGTCTATATAACTGTGTGTAGGACTCATCCTGAGCCTGCTCATTGGGAGATTGCTGGAACTTAAACCAAGTGGAACTTTTCTAAGTGGTGAGTTAAAACCAGAGGGAGAGTGAACACGTTTTACTTTTTGTTTGCTGGGTAGCATTTTTGGGGCTTTTCCTTTTAGCTTTTCAATTAGCTTTTTCTGTCACTTTTTAAATAGCTTTTTTTTTTTCTTCTTTGGTTCCTTCAGGCTATTAAGTAGGGGGAGGGGGTGATTGCTCACAGGTGCCTGCAGTCTATATAACTGTGTGTAGGACTCATCCTGAGCCTGCTCATTGGGAGATTGCTGGAACTTAAACCAAGTGGAACTTTTCTAAGAGGTGAGTTAAAACCAGAGGGAGAGTGAACAAGTTTTACATTTTGTTTGCTGGGTAGCATTTTTGGGGCTTTTCCTTTTAGCTTTTCAATTAGCTTTTTCTGTCACTTTTTAAATAGCTTTTTTTTTTTTTTCTTCTTCTTTGGTTTCTTCAGGCTATTAAGTAGGGGGAGGGGGTGATTGCTCACAGGTGCCTGCAGTCTATATAACTGTGTGTAGGACTCATCCTGAGCCTGCTCATTGGTAGATTGCTGGAACTTAAACCAAGTGGAACTTTTCTAAGTGGTGAGTTAAAACCAGAGGGAGAGTGAACAAGTTTTACTTTTTGTTTGCTGGGTAGCATTTTTGGGGCTTTTCCTTTTAGCTTTTCAATTAGCTTTTTCTGTCACTTTTTAAATAGCTTTTTTTTTTTTTCTTCTTTGGTTCCTTCAGGCTATTAAGTAGGGGGAGGGGGTGATTGCTCACAGGTGCCTGCAGTCTATATAACTGTGTGTAGGACTCATCCTGAGCCTGCTCATTGGGAGATTGCTGGAACTTAAACCAAGTGGAACTTTTCTAAGTGGTGAGTTAAAACCAGAGGGAGAGTGAACAAGTTTTACTTTTTGTTTGCTGGGTAGCATTTTTGGGGCTTTTCCTTTTAGCTTTTCAATTAGCTTTTTATGTCACTTTTTAAATAGCTTTTTTTTTTCTTCTTTGGTTCCTTCAGGCTATTAAGTAGGGGGAGGGGGTGATTGCTCACAGGTGCCTGCAGTCTATATAACTGTGTGTAGGACTCATCCTGAGCCTGCTCATTGGGAGATTGCTGGAACTTAAACCAAGTGGAACTTTTCTAAGTGGTGAGTTAAAACCAGAGGGAGAGTGAACAAGTTTTACTTTTTGTTTGCTGGGTAGCATTTTTGGGGCTTTTCCTTTTAGCTTTTCAATTAGCTTTTTCTGTCACTTTTTAAATAGCTTTTTTTTTTTCTTCTTTGGTTCCTTCAGGCTATTAAGTAGGGGGAGGGGGTGATTGCTCACAGGTGCCTGCAGTCTATATAACTGTGTGTAGGACTCATCCTGAGCCTGCTCATTGGGAGATTGCTGGAACTTAAACCAAGTGGAACTTTTCTAAGTGGTGAGTTAAAACCAGAGGGAGAGTGAACAAGTTTTACTTTTTGTTTGCTGGGTAGCATTTTTGGGGCTTTTCCTTTTAGCTTTTCAATTAGCTTTTTCTGTCACTTTTTAAATAGCTTTTTTTTTTCTTCTTTGGTTCCTTCAGGCTATTAAGTAGGGGGAGGGGGTGATTGCTCACAGGTACCTGCAGTCTATATAACTGTGTGTAGGACTCATCCTGAGCCTGCTCATTGGGAGATTGCTGGAACTTAAACCAAGTGGAACTTTTCTAAGTGGTGAGTTAAAACCAGAGGGAGAGTGAACAAGTTTTACTTTTTGTTTGCTGGGTAGCATTTTTGGGGCTTTTCCTTTTAGCTTTTCAATTAGCTTTTTCTGTCACTTTTTAAATAGCTTTTTTTTTTCTTCTTTGGTTCCTTCAGGCTATTAAGTAGGGGGAGGGGGTGATTGCTCACAGGTGCCTGCAGTCTATATAACTGTGTGTAGGACTCATCCTGAGCCTGCTCATTGGGAGATTGCTGGAACTTAAACCAAGTGGAACTTTTCTAAGTGGTGAGTTAAAACCAGAGGGAGAGTGAACAAGTTTTACTTTTTGTTTGCTGGGTAGCATTTTTGGGGCTTTTCCTTTTAGCTTATTAATTAGCTTTTTCTGTCACTTTTTAAATAGCTTTTTTTTTTCTTCTTTGGTTCCTTCAGGCTATTAAGAAGGGGGAGGGGGTGATTGCTCACAGGTGCCTGCAGTCTATATAACTGTGTGTAGGACTCATCCTGAGCCTGCTCATTGGGAGATTGCTGGAACTTAAACCAAGTGGAACTTTTCTAAGTGGTGAGTTAAAACCAGAGGGAGAGTGAACAAGTTTTACTTTTTGTTTGCTGGGTAGCATTTTTGGGGCTTTTCCTTTTAGCTTTACAATTAGCTTTTTCTGTCACTTTTTAAATAGCTTTTTTTTTTTTTTCTTCTTTGGTTCCTTCAGGCTATTAAGTAGGGGGAGGGGGTGATTGCTCACAGGTGCCTGCAGTCTATATAACTGTGTGTAGGACTCATCCTGAGCCTGCTCATTGGGAGATTGCTGGAACTTAAACCAAGTGGAACTTTTCTAAGTGGTGAGTTAAAACCAGAGGGAGAGTGAACAAGTTTTACTTTTTGTTTGCTGGGTAGCATTTTTGGGGCTTTTCCTTTTAGCTTTTCAATTAGCTTTTTCTGTCACTTTTTAAATAGCTTTTTTTTCTTCTTTGGTTCCTTCAGGCTATTAAGTAGGGGGAGGGGGTGATTGCTCACAGGTGCCTGCAGTCTATATAACTGTGTGTAGGACTCATCCTGAGCCTGCTCATTGGGAGATTGCTGGAACTTAAACCAAGTGGAACTTTTCTAAGTGGTGAGTTAAAACCAGAGGGAGAGTGAACAAGTTTTACTTTTTGTTTGCTGGGTAGCATTTTTGGGGCTTTTCCTTTTAGCTTTTCAATTAGCTTTTTCTGTCACTTTTTAAATAGCTTTTTTTTTTTTTTCTTCTTTGGTTCCTTCAGGCTATTAAGTAGGGGGAGGGGGTGATTGCTCACAGGTGCCTGCAGTCTATATAACTGTGTGTAGGACTCATCCTGAGCCTGCTCATTGGGAGATTGCTGGAACTTAAACCAAGTGGAACTTTTCTAAGTGGTGAGTTAAAACCAGAGGGAGAGTGAACAAGTTTTACTTTTTGTTTGCTGGGTAGCATTTTTGGGGCTTTTCCTTTTAGCTTTTCAATTAGCTTTTTCTGTCACTTTTTAAATAGCTTTTTTTTTCTTCTTTGGTTCCTTCAGGCTATTAAGTAGGGGGAGGGGGTGATTGCTCACAGGTGCCTGCAGTCTATATAACTGTGTGTAGGACTCATCCTGAGCCTGCTCATTGGGAGATTGCTGGAACTTAAACCAAGTGGAACTTTTCTAAGTGGTGAGTTAAAACCAGAGGGAGAGTGAACAAGTTTTACTTTTTGTTTGCTGGGTAGCATTTTTGGGGCTTTTCCTTTTAGCTTTTCAATTAGCTTTTTCTGTCACTTTTTAAATAGCTTTTTTTTTTTTTTTTCTTCTTTGGTTCCTTCAGGCTATTAAGTAGGGGGAGGGGGTGATTGCTCACAGGTGCCTGCAGTCTATATAACTGTGTGTAGGACTCATCCTGAGCCTGCTCATTGGGAGATTGCTGGAACTTAAACCAAGTGGAACTTTTCTAAGTGGTGAGTTAAAACCAGAGGGAGAGTGAACAAGTTTTACTTTTTGTTTGCTGGGTAGCATTTTTGGGGCTTTTCCTTTTAGCTTTTCAATTAGCTTTTTCTGTCACTTTTTAAATAGCTTTTTTTTTCTTCTTTGGTTCCTTCAGGCTATTAAGTAGGGGGAGGGGGTGATTGCTCACAGGTGCCTGCAGTCTATATAACTGTGTGTAGGACTCATCCTGAGCCTGCTCATTGGGAGATTGCTGGAACTTAAACCAAGTGGAACTTTTCTAAGTGGTGAGTTAAAACCAGAGGGAGAGTGAACAAGTTTTACTTTTTGTTTGCTGGGTAGCATTTTTGGGGCTTTTCCTTTTAGCTTTTCAATTAGCTTTTTCTGTCACTTTTTAAATAGCTTTTTTTTTCTTCTTTGGTTCCTTCAGGCTATTAAGTAGGGGGAGGGGGTGATTGCTCACAGGTGCCTGCAGTCTATATAACTGTGTGTAGGACTCATCCTGAGCCTGCTCATTGGGAGATTGCTGGAACTTAAACCAAGTGGAACTTTTCTAAGTGGTGAGTTAAAACCAGAGGGAGAGTGAACAAGTTTTACTTTTTGTTTGCTGGGTAGCATTTTTGGGGCTTTTCCTTTTAGCTTTTCAATTAGCTTTTTCTGTCACTTTTTAAATAGCTTTTTTTTTTCTTCTTTGGTTCCTTCAGGCTATTAAGTAGGGGGAGGGGGTGATTGCTCACAGGTACCTGCAGTCTATATAACTGTGTGTAGGACTCATCCTGAGCCTGCTCATTGGGAGATTGCTGGAACTTAAACCAAGTGGAACTTTTCTAAGTGGTGAGTTAAAACCAGAGGGAGAGTGAACAAGTTTTACTTTTTGTTTGCTGGGTAGCATTTTTGGGGCTTTTCCTTTTAGCTTTTCAATTAGCTTTTTCTGTCACTTTTTAAATAGCTTTTTTTTTTTCTTCTTTGGTTCCTTCAGGCTATTAAGTAGGGGGAGGGGGTGATTGCTCACAGGTGCCTGCAGTCTATATAACTGTGTGTAGGACTCATCCTGAGCCTGCTCATTGGGAGATTGCTGGAACTTAAACCAAGTGGAACTTTTCTAAGTGGTGAGTTAAAACCAGAGGGAGAGTGAACAAGTTTTACATTTTGTTTGCTGGGTAGCATTTTTGGGGCTTTTCCTTTTAGCTTTTCAATTAGCTTTTTCTGTCACTTTTTAAATAGCTTTTTTTTTTTTTTTCTTCTTCTTTGGTTTCTTCAGGCTATTAAGTAGGGGGAGGGGGTGATTGCTCACAGGTGCCTGCAGTCTATATAACTGTGTGTAGGACTCATCCTGAGCCTGCTCATTGGTAGATTGCTGGAACTTAAACCAAGTGGAACTTTTCTAAGTGGTGAGTTAAAACCAGAGGGAGAGTGAACAAGTTTTACTTTTTGTTTGCTGGGTAGCATTTTTGGGGCTTTTCCTTTTAGCTTTTCAATTAGCTTTTTCTGTCACTTTTTAAATAGCTTTTTTTTTTTTTTTCTTCTTTGGTTCCTTCAGGCTATTAAGTAGGGGGAGGGGGTGATTGCTCACAGGTGCCTGCAGTCTATATAACTGTGTGTAGGACTCATCCTGAGCCTGCTCATTGGGAGATTGCTGGAACTTAAACCAAGTGGAACTTTTCTAAGTGGTGAGTTAAAACCAGAGGGAGAGTGAACAAGTTTTACTTTTTGTTTGCTGGGTAGCATTTTTGGGGCTTTTCCTTTTAGCTTTTCAATTAGCTTTTTCTGTCACTTTTTAAATAGCTTTTTTTTTCTTCTTTGGTTCCTTCAGGCTATTAAGTAGGGGGAGGGGGTGATTGCTCACAGGTGCCTGCAGTCTATATAACTGTGTGTAGGACTCATCCTGAGCCTGCTCATTGGGAGATTGCTGGAACTTAAACCAAGTGGAACTTTTCTAAGTGGTGAGTTAAAACCAGAGGGAGAGTGAACAAGTTTTACTTTTTGTTTGCTGGGTAGCATTTTTGGGGCTTTTCCTTTTAGCTTTTCAATTAGCTTTTTCTGTCACTTTTTAAATAGCTTTTTTTTTTTCTTCTTTGGTTCCTTCAGGCTATTAAGTAGGGGGAGGGGGTGATTGCTCACAGGTGCCTGCAGTCTATATAACTGTGTGTAGGACTCATCCTGAGCCTGCTCATTGGGAGATTGCTGGAACTTAAACCAAGTGGAACTTTTCTAAGTGGTGAGTTAAAACCAGAGGGAGAGTGAACAAGTTTTACTTTTTGTTTGCTGGGTAGCATTTTTGGGGCTTTTCCTTTTAGCTTTTCAATTAGCTTTTTCTGTCACTTTTTAAATAGCTTTTTTTTTTTTTTCTTCTTTGGTTCCTTCAGGCTATTAAGTAGGGGGAGGGGGTGATTGCTCACAGGTGCCTGCAGTCTATATAACTGTGTGTAGGACTCATCCTGAGCCTGCTCATTGGGAGATTGCTGGAACTTAAACCAAGTGGAACTTTTCTAAGTGGTGAGTTAAAACCAGAGGGAGAGTGAACAAGTTTTACTTTTTGTTTGCTGGGTAGCATTTTTGGGGCTTTTCCTTTTAGCTTTTCAATTAGCTTTTTCTGTCACTTTTTAAATAGCTTTTTTTTTCTTCTTTGGTTCCTTCAGGCTATTAAGTAGGGGGAGGGGGTGATTGCTCACAGGTGCCTGCAGTCTATATAACTGTGTGTAGGACTCATCCTGAGCCTGCTCATTGGGAGATTGCTGGAACTTAAACCAAGTGGAACTTTTCTAAGTGGTGAGTTAAAACCAGAGGGAGAGTGAACAAGTTTTACTTTTTGTTTGCTGGGTAGCATTTTTGGGGCTTTTCCTTTTAGCTTTTCAATTAGCTTTTTCTGTCACTTTTTAAATAGCTTTTTTTTTTTCTTCTTTGGTTCCTTCAGGCTATTAAGTAGGGGGAGGGGGTGATTGCTCACAGGTGCCTGCAGTCTATATAACTGTGTGTAGGACTCATCCTGAGCCTGCTCATTGGGAGATTGCTGGAACTTAAACCAAGTGGAACTTTTCTAAGTGGTGAGTTAAAACCAGAGGGAGAGTGAACAAGTTTTACTTTTTGTTTGCTGGGTAGCATTTTTGGGGCTTTTCCTTTTAGCTTTTCAATTAGCTTTTTCTGTCACTTTTTAAATAGCTTTTTTTTTTCTTCTTCTTTGGTTCCTTCAGGCTATTAAGTAGGGGGAGGGGGTGATTGCTCACAGGTGCCTGCAGTCTATATAACTGTGTGTAGGACTCATCCTGAGCCTGCTCATTGGGAGATTGCTGGAACTTAAACCAAGTGGAACTTTTCTAAGTGGTGAGTTAAAACCAGAGGGAGAGTGAACAAGTTTTACTTTTTGTTTGCTGGGTAGCATTTTTGGGGCTTTTCCTTTTCGCTTTTTAATTAGCTTTTTCTGTCACTTTTTAAATAGCTTTTTTTTTTTTCTTCTTTGGTTCCTGCAGGCTATTAAGTAGGGGGAGGGGGTGATTGCTCACAGGTGCCTGCAGTCTATATAACTGTGTGTAGGACTCATCCTGAGCCTGCTCATTGGGAGATTGCTGGAACTTAAACCAAGTGGAACTTTTCTAAGTGGTGAGTTAAAACCAGAGGGAGAGTGAACAAGTTTTACTTTTTGTTTGCTGGGTAGCATTTTTGGGGCTTCTCCTTTTAGCTTTTCAATTAGCTTTTTCTGTCACTTTTTAAATAGCTTTTTTTTTCTTCTTTGGTTCCTTCAGGCTATTAAGTATGGGGAGGGGGTGATTGCTCACAGGTGCCTGCAGTCTATATAACTGTGTGTAGGACTCATCCTGAGCCTGCTCATTGGGAGATTGCTGGAACTTAAACCAAGTGGAACTTTTCTAAGTGGTGAGTTAAAACCAGAGGGAGAGTGAACAAGTTTTACTTTTTGTTTGCTGGGTAGCATTTTTGGGGCTTTTCCTTTTAGCTTTTCAATTAGCTTTTTCTGTCACTTTTTAAATAGCTTTTTTTTTTCTTCTTTGGTTCCTTCAGGCTATTAAGTAGGGGGAGGGGGTGATTGCTCACAGGTACCTGCAGTCTATATAACTGTGTGTAGGACTCATCCTGAGCCTGCTCATTGGGAGATTGCTGGAACTTAAACCAAGTGGAACTTTTCTAAGTGGTGAGTTAAAACCAGAGGGAGAGTGAACACGTTTTACTTTTTGTTTGCTGGGTAGCATTTTTGGGGCTTTTCCTTTTAGCTTTTCAATTAGCTTTTTCTGTCACTTTTTAAATAGCTTTTTTTTTTTCTTCTTTGGTTCCTTCAGGCTATTAAGTAGGGGGAGGGGGTGATTGCTCACAGGTGCCTGCAGTCTATATAACTGTGTGTAGGACTCATCCTGAGCCTGCTCATTGGGAGATTGCTGGAACTTAAACCAAGTGGAACTTTTCTAAGAGGTGAGTTAAAACCAGAGGGAGAGTGAACAAGTTTTACATTTTGTTTGCTGGGTAGCATTTTTGGGGCTTTTCCTTTTAGCTTTTCAATTAGCTTTTTCTGTCACTTTTTAAATAGCTTTTTTTTTTTTTTTCTTCTTCTTTGGTTTCTTCAGGCTATTAAGTAGGGGGAGGGGGTGATTGCTCACAGGTGCCTGCAGTCTATATAACTGTGTGTAGGACTCATCCTGAGCCTGCTCATTGGTAGATTGCTGGAACTTAAACCAAGTGGAACTTTTCTAAGTGGTGAGTTAAAACCAGAGGGAGAGTGAACAAGTTTTACTTTTTGTTTGCTGGGTAGCATTTTTGGGGCTTTTCCTTTTAGCTTTTCAATTAGCTTTTTCTGTCACTTTTTAAATAGCTTTTTTTTTTTTTCTTCTTTGGTTCCTTCAGGCTATTAAGTAGGGGGAGGGGGTGATTGCTCACAGGTGCCTGCAGTCTATATAACTGTGTGTAGGACTCATCCTGAGCCTGCTCATTGGGAGATTGCTGGAACTTAAACCAAGTGGAACTTTTCTAAGTGGGTGAGTTAAAACCAGAGGGAGAGTGAACAAGTTTTACTTTTTGTTTGCTGGGTAGCATTTTTGGGGCTTTTCCTTTTAGCTTTTCAATTAGCTTTTTATGTCACTTTTTAAATAGCTTTTTTTTTCTTCTTTGGTTCCTTCAGGCTATTAAGTAGGGGGAGGGGGTGATTGCTCACAGGTGCCTGCAGTCTATATAACTGTGTGTAGGACTCATCCTGAGCCTGCTCATTGGGAGATTGCTGGAACTTAAACCAAGTGGAACTTTTCTAAGTGGTGAGTTAAAACCAGAGGGAGAGTGAACAAGTTTTACTTTTTGTTTGCTGGGTAGCATTTTTGGGGCTTTTCCTTTTAGCTTTTCAATTAGCTTTTTCTGTCACTTTTTAAATAGCTTTTTTTTTTTCTTCTTTGGTTCCTTCAGGCTATTAAGTAGGGGGAGGGGGTGATTGCTCACAGGTGCCTGCAGTCTATATAACTGTGTGTAGGACTCATCCTGAGCCTGCTCATTGGGAGATTGCTGGAACTTAAACCAAGTGGAACTTTTCTAAGTGGTGAGTTAAAACCAGAGGGAGAGTGAACAAGTTTTACTTTTTGTTTGCTGGGTAGCATTTTTGGGGCTTTTTCCTTTTAGCTTTTCAATTAGCTTTTTCTGTCACTTTTTAAATAGCTTTTTTTTTTTCTTCTTTGGTTCCTTCAGGCTATTAAGTAGGGGGAGGGGGTGATTGCTCACAGGTACCTGCAGTCTATATAACTGTGTGTAGGACTCATCCTGAGCCTGCTCATTGGGAGATTGCTGGAACTTAAACCAAGTGGAACTTTTCTAAGTGGTGAGTTAAAACCAGAGGGAGAGTGAACAAGTTTTACTTTTTGTTTGCTGGGTAGCATTTTTGGGGCTTTTCCTTTTAGCTTTTCAATTAGCTTTTTCTGTCACTTTTTAAATAGCTTTTTTTTTCTTCTTTGGTTCCTTCAGGCTATTAAGTAGGGGGAGGGGGTGATTGCTCACAGGTGCCTGCAGTCTATATAACTGTGTGTAGGACTCATCCTGAGCCTGCTCATTGGGAGATTGCTGGAACTTAAACCAAGTGGAACTTTTCTAAGTGGTGAGTTAAAACCAGAGGGAGAGTGAACAAGTTTTACTTTTTGTTTGCTGGGTAGCATTTTTGGGGCTTTTCCTTTTAGCTTATTAATTAGCTTTTTCTGTCACTTTTTAAATAGCTTTTTTTTTTCTTCTTTGGTTCCTTCAGGCTATTAAGAAGGGGGAGGGGGTGATTGCTCACAGGTGCCTGCAGTCTATATAACTGTGTGTAGGGACTCATCCTGAGCCTGCTCATTGGGAGATTGCTGGAACTTAAACCAAGTGGAACTTTTCTAAGTGGTGAGTTAAAACCAGAGGGAGAGTGAACAAGTTTTACTTTTTGTTTGCTGGGTAGCATTTTTGGGGCTTTTCCTTTTAGCTTTACAATTAGCTTTTTCTGTCACTTTTTAAATAGCTTTTTTTTTTTTTCTTCTTTGGTTCCTTCAGGCTATTAAGTAGGGGGAGGGGGTGATTGCTCACAGGTGCCTGCAGTCTATATAAACTGTGTGTAGGACTCATCCTGAGCCTGCTCATTGGGAGATTGCTGGAACTTAAACCAAGTGGAACTTTTCTAAGTGGTGAGTTAAAACCAGAGGGAGAGTGAACAAGTTTTACTTTTTGTTTGCTGGGTAGCATTTTTGGGGCTTTTCCTTTTAGCTTTTCAATTAGCTTTTTCTGTCACTTTTTAAATAGCTTTTTTTTTCTTCTTTGGTTCCTTCAGGCTATTAAGTAGGGGGAGGGGGTGATTGCTCACAGGTGCCTGCAGTCTATATAACTGTGTGTAGGACTCATCCTGAGCCTGCTCATTGGGAGATTGCTGGAACTTAAACCAAGTGGAACTTTTCTAAGTGGTGAGTTAAAACCAGAGGGAGAGTGAACAAGTTTTACTTTTTGTTTGCTGGGTAGCATTTTTGGGGCTTTTCCTTTTAGCTTTTCAATTAGCTTTTTCTGTCACTTTTTAAATAGCTTTTTTTTTTCTTCTTTGGTTCCTTCAGGCTATTAAGTAGGGGGAGGGGGTGATTGCTCACAGGTGCCTGCAGTCTATATAACTGTGTGTAGGACTCATCCTGAGCCTGCTCATTGGGAGATTGCTGGAACTTAAACCAAGTGGAACTTTTCTAAGTGGTGAGTTAAAACCAGAGGGAGAGTGAACAAGTTTTACTTTTTGTTTGCTGGGTAGCATTTTTGGGGCTTTTCCTTTTAGCTTTTCAATTAGCTTTTTCTGTCACTTTTTAAATAGCTTTTTTTTTCTTCTTTGGTTCCTTCAGGCTATTAAGTAGGGGGAGGGGGTGATTGCTCACAGGTGCCTGCAGTCTATATAACTGTGTGTAGGACTCATCCTGAGCCTGCTCATTGGGAGATTGCTGGAACTTAAACCAAGTGGAACTTTTCTAAGTGGTGAGTTAAAACCAGAGGGAGAGTGAACAAGTTTTACTTTTTGTTTGCTGGGTAGCATTTTTGGGGCTTTTCCTTTTAGCTTTTCAATTAGCTTTTTCTGTCACTTTTTAAATAGCTTTTTTTTTTTTTTTTCTTCTTTGGTTCCTTCAGGCTATTAAGTAGGGGGAGGGGGTGATTGCTCACAGGTGCCTGCAGTCTATATAACTGTGTGTAGGACTCATCCTGAGCCTGCTCATTGGGAGATTGCTGGAACTTAAACCAAGTGGAACTTTTCTAAGTGGTGAGTTAAAACCAGAGGGAGAGTGAACAAGTTTTACTTTTTGTTTGCTGGGTAGCATTTTTGGGGCTTTTCCTTTTAGCTTTTCAATTAGCTTTTTCTGTCACTTTTTAAATAGCTTTTTTTTTTCTTCTTTGGTTCCTTCAGGCTATTAAGTAGGGGGAGGGGGTGATTGCTCACAGGTGCCTGCAGTCTATATAACTGTGTGTAGGACTCATCCTGAGCCTGCTCATTGGGAGATTGCTGGAACTTAAACCAAGTGGAACTTTTCTAAGTGGTGAGTTAAAACCAGAGGGAGAGTGAACAAGTTTTACTTTTTGTTTGCTGGGTAGCATTTTTGGGGCTTTTCCTTTTAGCTTTTCAATTAGCTTTTTCTGTCACTTTTTAAATAGCTTTTTTTTTTCTTCTTTGGTTCCTTCAGGCTATTAAGTAGGGGGAGGGGATGATTGCTCACAGGTGCCTGCAGTCTATATAACTGTGTGTAGGACTCATCCTGAGCCTGCTCATTGGGAGATTGCTGGAACTTAAACCAAGTGGAACTTTTCTAAGTGGTGAGTTAAAACCAGAGGGAGAGTGAACAAGTTTTACTTTTTGTTTGCTGGGTAGCTTTTCAATTAGCTTTTTCTGTCACTTTTTAAATAGCTTTTTTTTTTCTTCTTTGGTTCCTTCAGGCTATTAAGTAGGGGGAGGGGGTGATTGCTCACAGGTGCCTGCAGTCTATATAACTGTGTGTAGGACTCATCCTGAGCCTGCTCATTGGGAGATTGCTGGAACTTAAACCAAGTGGAACTTTTCTAAGTGGTGAGTTAAAACCAGAGGGAGAGTGAACAAGTTTTACTTTTTGTTTGCTGGGTAGCATTTTTGGGGCTTTTCCTTTTAGCTTTTCAATTAGCTTTTTCTGTCACTTTTAAATAGCTTTTTTTTTTCTTCTTTGGTTCCTTCAGGCTATTAAGTAGGGGGAGGGGGTGATTGCTCACAGGTGCCTGCAGTCTATATAACTGTGTGTAGGACTCATCCTGAGCCTGCTCATTGGGAGATTGCTGGAACTTAAACCAAGTGGAACTTTTCTAAGTGGTGAGTTAAAACCAGAGGGAGAGTGAACAAGTTTTACTTTTTGTTTGCTGGGTAGCATTTTTGGGGCTTTTCCTTTTAGCTTTTCAATTAGCTTTTTCTGTCACTTTTTAAATAGCTTTTTTTTTTCTTCTTTGGTTCCTTCAGGCTATTAAGTAGGGGGAGGGGGTGATTGCTCACAGGTGCCTGCAGTCTATATAACTGTGTGTAGGACTCATCCTGAGCCTGCTCATTGGGAGATTGCTGGAACTTAAACCAAGTGGAACTTTTCTAAGTGGTGAGTTAAAACCAGAGGGAGAGTGAACAAGTTTTACTTTTTGTTTGCTGGGTAGCATTTTTGGGGCTTTTCCTTTTAGCTTTTCAATTAGCTTTTTCTGTCACTTTTTAAATAGCTTTTTTTTTTCTTCTTTGGTTCCTTCAGGCTATTAAGTAGGGGGAGGGGGTGATTGCTCACAGGTGCCTGCAGTCTATATAACTGTGTGTAGGACTCATCCTGAGCCTGCTCATTGGGAGATTGCTGGAACTTAAACCAAGTGGAACTTTTCTAAGTGGTGAGTTAAAACCAGAGGGAGAGTGAACAAGTTTTACTTTTTGTTTGCTGGGTAGCATTTTTGGGGCTTTTCCTTTTAGCTTTTCAATTAGCTTTTTCTGTCACTTTTTAAATAGCTTTTTTTTTTCTTCTTTGGTTCCTTCAGGCTATTAAGTAGGGGGAGGGGGTGATTGCTCACAGGTGCCTGCAGTCTATATAACTGTGTGTAGGACTCATCCTGAGCCTGCTCATTGGGAGATTGCTGGAACTTAAACCAAGTGGAACTTTTCTAAGTGGTGAGTTAAAACCAGAGGGAGAGTGAACAAGTTTTACTTTTTGTTTGCTGGGTAGCATTTTTGGGGCTTTTCCTTTTAGCTTTTCAATTAGCTTTTTCTGTCACTTTTTAAATAGCTTTTTTTTTCTTCTTTGGTTCCTTCAGGCTATTAAGTAGGGGGAGGGGGTGATTGCTCACAGGTGCCTGCAGTCTATATAACTGTGTGTAGGACTCATCCTGAGCCTGCTCATTGGGAGATTGCTGGAACTTAAACCAAGTGGAACTTTTCTAAGTGGTGAGTTAAAACCAGAGGGAGAGTGAACAAGTTTTACTTTTTGTTTGCTGGGTAGCATTTTTGGGGCTTTTCCTTTTAGCTTTTCAATTAGCTTTTTCTGTCACTTTTTAAATAGCTTTTTTTTTTCTTCTTTGGTTCCTTCAGGCTATTAAGTAGGGGGAGGGGGTGATTGCTCACAGGTGCCTGCAGTCTATATAACTGTGTGTAGGACTCATCCTGAGCCTGCTCATTGGGAGATTGCTGGAACTTAAACCAAGTGGAACTTTTCTAAGTGGTGAGTTAAAACCAGAGGGAGAGTGAACAAGTTTTACTTTTTGTTTGCTGGGTAGCATTTTTGGGGCTTTTCCTTTTAGCTTTTCAATTAGCTTTTTCTGTCACTTTTTAAATAGCTTTTTTTTTTTCTTCTTTGGTTCCTTCAGGCTATTAAGTAGGGGGAGGGGGTGATTGCTCACAGGTGCCTGCAGTCTATATAACTGTGTGTAGGACTCATCCTGAGCCTGCTCATTGGGAGATTGCTGGAACTTAAACCAAGTGGAACTTTTCTAAGTGGTGAGTTAAAACCAGAGGGAGAGTGAACAAGTTTTACTTTTTGTTTGCTGGGTAGCATTTTTGGGGCTTTTCCTTTTAGCTTTTCAATTAGCTTTTTCTGTCACTTTTTAAATAGCTTTTTTTTTTCTTCTTTGGTTCCTTCAGGCTATTAAGTAGGGGGAGGGGGTGATTGCTCACAGGTGCCTGCAGTCTATATAACTGTGTGTAGGACTCATCCTGAGCCTGCTCATTGGGAGATTGCTGGAACTTAAACCAAGTGGAACTTTTCTAAGTGGTGAGTTAAAACCAGAGGGAGAGTGAACAAGTTTTACTTTTTGTTTGCTGGGTAGCATTTTTGGGGCTTTTCCTTTTAGCTTTTCAATTAGCTTTTTCTGTCACTTTTTAAATAGCTTTTTTTTTCTTCTTTGGTTCCTTCAGGCTATTAAGTAGGGGGAGGGGGTGATTGCTCACAGGTGCCTGCAGTCTATATAACTGTGTGTAGGACTCATCCTGAGCCTGCTCATTGGGAGATTGCTGGAACTTAAACCAAGTGGAACTTTTCTAAGTGGTGAGTTAAAACCAGAGGGAGAGTGAACAAGTTTTACTTTTTGTTTGCTGGGTAGCATTTTTGGGGCTTTTCCTTTTAGCTTTTCAATTAGCTTTTTCTGTCACTTTTTAAATAGCTTTTTTTTTTCTTCTTTGGTTCCTTCAGGCTATTAAGTAGGGGGAGGGGGTGATTGCTCACAGGTGCCTGCAGTCTATATAACTGTGTGTAGGACTCATCCTGAGCCTGCTCATTGGGAGATTGCTGGAACTTAAACCAAGTGGAACTTTTCTAAGTGGTGAGTTAAAACCAGAGGGAGAGTGAACAAGTTTTACTTTTTGTTTGCTGGGTAGCATTTTTGGGGCTTTTCCTTTTAGCTTTTCAATTAGCTTTTTCTGTCACTTTTTAAATAGCTTTTTTTTTCTTCTTTGGTTCCTTCAGGCTATTAAGTAGGGGGAGGGGGTGATTGCTCACAGGTGCCTGCAGTCTATATAACTGTGTGTAGGACTCATCCTGAGCCTGCTCATTGGGAGATTGCTGGAACTTAAACCAAGTGGAACTTTTCTAAGTGGTGAGTTAAAACCAGAGGGAGAGTGAACAAGTTTTACTTTTTGTTTGCTGGGTAGCATTTTTGGGGCTTTTCCTTTTAGCTTTTCAATTAGCTTTTTCTGTCACTTTTTAAATAGCTTTTTTTTTCTTC
Source organism: Lithobates septentrionalis (assembly GCA_037952835.1). Taxonomy (NCBI): domain Eukaryota; kingdom Metazoa; phylum Chordata; class Amphibia; order Anura; family Ranidae; genus Lithobates; species Lithobates septentrionalis. The sequence continues at coordinate 4,949 of JBBDGP010003481.1, read as the reverse complement.
TTTGGTTCCTTCAGGCTATTAAGTAGGGGGAGGGGGTGATTGCTCACAGGTGCCTGCAGTCTATATAACTGTGTGTAGGACTCATCCTGAGCCTGCTCATTGGGAGATTGCTGGAACTTAAACCAAGTGGAACTTTTCTAAGTGGTGAGTTAAAACCAGAGGGAGAGTGAACAAGTTTTACTTTTTGTTTGCTGGGTAGCATTTTTGGGGCTTTTCCTTTTAGCTTTTCAATTAGCTTTTTCTGTCACTTTTTAAATAGCTTTTTTTTTCTTCTTTGGTTCCTTCAGGCTATTAAGTAGGGGGAGGGGGTGATTGCTCACAGGTGCCTGCAGTCTATATAACTGTGTGTAGGACTCATCCTGAGCCTGCTCATTGGGAGATTGCTGGAACTTAAACCAAGTGGAACTTTTCTAAGTGGTGAGTTAAAACCAGAGGGAGAGTGAACAAGTTTTACTTTTTGTTTGCTGGGTAGCATTTTTGGGGCTTTTCCTTTTAGCTTTTCAATTAGCTTTTTCTGTCACTTTTTAAATAGCTTTTTTTTTTTCTTCTTTGGTTCCTTCAGGCTATTAAGTAGGGGGAGGGGGTGATTGCTCACAGGTGCCTGCAGTCTATATAACTGTGTGTAGGACTCATCCTGAGCCTGCTCATTGGGAGATTGCTGGAACTTAAACCAAGTGGAACTTTTCTAAGTGGTGAGTTAAAACCAGAGGGAGAGTGAACAAGTTTTACTTTTTGTTTGCTGGGTAGCATTTTTGGGGCTTTTCCTTTTAGCTTTTCAATTAGCTTTTTCTGTCACTTTTTAAATAGCTTTTTTTTTTCTTCTTTGGTTCCTTCAGGCTATTAAGTAGGGGGAGGGGGTGATTGCTCACAGGTGCCTGCAGTCTATATAACTGTGTGTAGGACTCATCCTGAGCCTGCTCATTGGGAGATTGCTGGAACTTAAACCAAGTGGAACTTTTCTAAGTGGTGAGTTAAAACCAGAGGGAGAGTGAACAAGTTTTACTTTTTGTTTGCTGGGTAGCATTTTTGGGGCTTTTCCTTTTAGCTTTTCAATTAGCTTTTTCTGTCACTTTTTAAATAGCTTTTTTTTTTCTTCTTTGGTTCCTTCAGGCTATTAAGTAGGGGGAGGGGGTGATTGCTCACAGGTGCCTGCAGTCTATATAACTGTGTGTAGGACTCATCCTGAGCCTGCTCATTGGGAGATTGCTGGAACTTAAACCAAGTGGAACTTTTCTAAGTGGTGAGTTAAAACCAGAGGGAGAGTGAACAAGTTTTACTTTTTGTTTGCTGGGTAGCATTTTTGGGGCTTTTCCTTTTAGCTTTTCAATTAGCTTTTTCTGTCACTTTTTAAATAGCTTTTTTTTTTCTTCTTTGGTTCCTTCAGGCTATTAAGTAGGGGGAGGGGGTGATTGCTCACAGGTGCCTGCAGTCTATATAACTGTGTGTAGGACTCATCCTGAGCCTGCTCATTGGGAGATTGCTGGAACTTAAACCAAGTGGAACTTTTCTAAGTGGTGAGTTAAAACCAGAGGGAGAGTGAACAAGTTTTACTTTTTGTTTGCTGGGTAGCATTTTTGGGGCTTTTCCTTTTAGCTTTTCAATTAGCTTTTTCTGTCACTTTTTAAATAGCTTTTTTTTTTTCTTCTTTGGTTCCTTCAGGCTATTAAGTAGGGGGAGGGGGTGATTGCTCACAGGTGCCTGCAGTCTATATAACTGTGTGTAGGACTCATCCTGAGCCTGCTCATTGGGAGATTGCTGGAACTTAAACCAAGTGGAACTTTTCTAAGTGGTGAGTTAAAACCAGAGGGAGAGTGAACAAGTTTTACTTTTTGTTTGCTGGGTAGCATTTTTGGGGCTTTTCCTTTTAGCTTTTCAATTAGCTTTTTCTGTCACTTTTTAAATAGCTTTTTTTTTTCTTCTTTGGTTCCTTCAGGCTATTAAGTAGGGGGAGGGGGTGATTGCTCACAGGTGCCTGCAGTCTATATAACTGTGTGTAGGACTCATCCTGAGCCTGCTCATTGGGAGATTGCTGGAACTTAAACCAAGTGGAACTTTTCTAAGTGGTGAGTTAAAACCAGAGGGAGAGTGAACAAGTTTTACTTTTTGTTTGCTGGGTAGCATTTTTGGGGCTTTTCCTTTTAGCTTTTCAATTAGCTTTTTCTGTCACTTTTTAAATAGCTTTTTTTTTTCTTCTTTGGTTCCTTCAGGCTATTAAGTAGGGGGAGGGGGTGATTGCTCACAGGTGCCTGCAGTCTATATAACTGTGTGTAGGACTCATCCTGAGCCTGCTCATTGGGAGATTGCTGGAACTTAAACCAAGTGGAACTTTTCTAAGTGGTGAGTTAAAACCAGAGGGAGAGTGAACAAGTTTTACTTTTTGTTTGCTGGGTAGCATTTTTGGGGCTTTTCCTTTTAGCTTTTCAATTAGCTTTTTCTGTCACTTTTTAAATAGCTTTTTTTTTTTCTTCTTTGGTTCCTTCAGGCTATTAAGTAGGGGGAGGGGGTGATTGCTCACAGGTGCCTGCAGTCTATATAACTGTGTGTAGGACTCATCCTGAGCCTGCTCATTGGGAGATTGCTGGAACTTAAACCAAGTGGAACTTTTCTAAGTGGTGAGTTAAAACCAGAGGGAGAGTGAACAAGTTTTACTTTTTGTTTGCTGGGTAGCATTTTTGGGGCTTTTCCTTTTAGCTTTTCAATTAGCTTTTTCTGTCACTTTTTAAATAGCTTTTTTTTTTTCTTCTTTGGTTCCTTCAGGCTATTAAGTAGGGGGAGGGGGTGATTGCTCACAGGTGCCTGCAGTCTATATAACTGTGTGTAGGACTCATCCTGAGCCTGCTCATTGGGAGATTGCTGGAACTTAAACCAAGTGGAACTTTTCTAAGTGGTGAGTTAAAACCAGAGGGAGAGTGAACAAGTTTTACTTTTTGTTTGCTGGGTAGCATTTTTGGGGCTTTTCCTTTTAGCTTTTCAATTAGCTTTTTCTGTCACTTTTTAAATAGCTTTTTTTTTTTCTTCTTTGGTTCCTTCAGGCTATTAAGTAGGGGGAGGGGGTGATTGCTCACAGGTGCCTGCAGTCTATATAACTGTGTGTAGGACTCATCCTGAGCCTGCTCATTGGGAGATTGCTGGAACTTAAACCAAGTGGAACTTTTCTAAGTGGTGAGTTAAAACCAGAGGGAGAGTGAACAAGTTTTACTTTTTGTTTGCTGGGTAGCATTTTTGGGGCTTTTCCTTTTAGCTTTTCAATTAGCTTTTTCTGTCACTTTTTAAATAGCTTTTTTTTTTTTCTTCTTTGGTTCCTTCAGGCTATTAAGTAGGGGGAGGGGGTGATTGCTCACAGGTGCCTGCAGTCTATATAACTGTGTGTAGGACTCATCCTGAGCCTGCTCATTGGGAGATTGCTGGAACTTAAACCAAGTGGAACTTTTCTAAGTGGTGAGTTAAAACCAGAGGGAGAGTGAACAAGTTTTACTTTTTGTTTGCTGGGTAGCATTTTTGGGGCTTTTCCTTTTAGCTTTTCAATTAGCTTTTTCTGTCACTTTTTAAATAGCTTTTTTTTTTCTTCTTTGGTTCCTTCAGGCTATTAAGTAGGGGGAGGGGGTGATTGCTCACAGGTGCCTGCAGTCTATATAACTGTGTGTAGGACTCATCCTGAGCCTGCTCATTGGGAGATTGCTGGAACTTAAACCAAGTGGAACTTTTCTAAGTGGTGAGTTAAAACCAGAGGGAGAGTGAACAAGTTTTACTTTTTGTTTGCTGGGTAGCATTTTTGGGGCTTTTCCTTTTAGCTTTTCAATTAGCTTTTTCTGTCACTTTTTAAATAGCTTTTTTTTTTCTTCTTTGGTTCCTTCAGGCTATTAAGTAGGGGGAGGGGGTGATTGCTCACAGGTGCCTGCAGTCTATATAACTGTGTGTAGGACTCATCCTGAGCCTGCTCATTGGGAGATTGCTGGAACTTAAACCAAGTGGAACTTTTCTAAGTGGTGAGTTAAAACCAGAGGTGTTTGCTGGGTAGCATTTTTGGGGCTTTTCCTTTTAGCTTTTCAATTAGCTTTTTCTGTCACTTTTTAAATAGCTTTTTTTTTTCTTCTTTGGTTCCTTCAGGCTATTAAGTAGGGGGAGGGGGTGATTGCTCACAGGTGCCTGCAGTCTATATAACTGTGTGTAGGACTCATCCTGAGCCTGCTCATTGGGAGATTGCTGGAACTTAAACCAAGTGGAACTTTTCTAAGTGGTGAGTTAAAACCAGAGGGAGAGTGAACAAGTTTTACTTTTTGTTTGCTGGGTAGCATTTTTGGGGCTTTTCCTTTTAGCTTTTCAATTAGCTTTTTCTGTCACTTTTTAAATAGCTTTTTTTTTTTTTCTTCTTTGGTTCCTTCAGGCTATTAAGTAGGGGGAGGGGGTGATTGCTCACAGGTGCCTGCAGTCTATATAACTGTGTGTAGGACTCATCCTGAGCCTGCTCATTGGGAGATTGCTGGAACTTAAACCAAGTGGAACTTTTCTAAGTGGTGAGTTAAAACCAGAGGGAGAGTGAACAAGTTTTACTTTTTGTTTGCTGGGTAGCATTTTTGGGGCTTTTCCTTTTAGCTTTTCAATTAGCTTTTTCTGTCACTTTTTAAATAGCTTTTTTTTTCTTCTTTGGTTCCTTCAGGCTATTAAGTAGGGGGAGGGGGTGATTGCTCACAGGTGCCTGCAGTCTATATAACTGTGTGTAGGACTCATCCTGAGCCTGCTCATTGGGAGATTGCTGGAACTTAAACGGAACTGCGAGCATTTTTGGGGCTTTTCCTTTTAGCTTTTCAATTAGCGTTCCTTCAGCTATTAAGTAGGGGGAGGGGGTGATTGCTCACAGGTGCCTGCAGTCTATATAACTGTGTGTAGGACTCATCCTGAGCCTGCTCATTGGGAGATTGCTGGAACTTAAACCAAGTGGAACTTTTCTA
>JBBDGP010003480.1:7500-40852 GCA_037952835.1 Lithobates septentrionalis | reverse complement strand
GGGGCTTGAGTTGCAAAGTCAGTGCTGTGGGGTAGGGGGCTGAGCTTCAGAATTACTACTGTGAGGGGGTGAGCGGGGTGTGCTGAGTCACTGCGGGGAGAAGGAGTTAAGCTATTGAGTGATCGGACTAGAATATCTGTGCTTCTGAGGTAAACCTTGAGGATGAGTTGGTCAGTGCCTGTAGCCACGTAGATCAGGAAGCACAGCAGCTGTGGGCAGCTGAGGAGAGGAAACCTTTAACACAACTGGAAGTGTCGGAAAAGGCAAAAAAAAACCTAGACAGGTTTCCAGGTACAGGGGGTCCCCGACTTACGAACATCCGAGTTGCGAACAACTCCTACTTACGAACGGGGCCTGAATGACGTCACTGCTGGCCGAATCTTTCTCTCCTTGCTGGAGTGAGCCTTTCCTCCATTCCTGGCTTGGCTGCGGGCCCCCTTCGTCATCCTGCCTGCCCATCCACAGGCCTGGTATGGTCTGGTGGCCTGCCAGGCCGCTAAAATTGCCCGTCGCGGCCGAGGCCTTGTGCGGCCTACGAAGCCTCCAGGATCCCCGGTCTTTCCTGCCCCCGCCGAGGTGCACTGCGGCCGGCCGGCCTGCCTGACTCGGACTTTCACCATCCATCTCCCTGCTGTGCCATACAGTGTACCTCTCGCTGCTGCCATGAAAACAGTGAGGGGAGAGCTGTGCTCCTGGACTCCTGTTTTGGAGGTGACGGGGTCAATAAAGAGAACCTGAATTGTTTTCTCCTGTGTGATGGCAATAAAGTTAAGTGAAAAAAAATAGATAAAAAAATAGAATACAGTAATAATTGAATAAATAAAAAGTAATTTAAAAAGTAAAGAATAAGAAAATTATACAAAAATAAAAAAAGTAAAAGACAAGCTACAAATATAAAAAAAAAAAGTGATAAAGTAAAAAAATTAGAGACACAAAACATTTGAACTAACCATGCCGCCCCTGCCATCCCGTTTGCCTTTCTCTGTTGATTTGGGTTTACATCCTGTCTCTGAGACTAGATTTGCACTTAAAAAGGTACTGTTCCGACTTACAAACAAATTCGACTTAAGAACAAACCTACAGTCCCTATCTTGTTCGTAACCCGGGGACCCCCTGTATCTGTTTGGGATGGGGCGGGAAATCATTTTGAAATTGAAATGAAGCCGTTCCTGCAAAAGAGAAAAAAAAAAAGTTTGCTTGTGTCCCTCTTACCCTACTAGACTGCTGACTCCCATGTCCCTAGGGGTCGGTGGTGGAACCCACACAATTCAATAGGGAACCCCAGAGTTCAACAAGCCTCAAAATGTTAAAATGCTGAACAAGCTTTGGCAAAGCTTTTGTCTTCAAACTGAGTTCAGTGGCACAGGCACCAGGACAGGTAAATATTTCTTTCTTGGCAGGCATGGGGGTCCACCAGGCTGCCAGCACACTAGAACGTTGTATAATTCTCCATCTTTGCCCCAATGGAACGATATACATGGCACACAGCGAGTGGAAATCTGTACAAAAATCCCTCCTTAAAAAGTTGTCAGTAGAACAGGTGTCTTCATCAGAAAATCTCATGCTCTTACTGTTCCGGTGACTGCTAGAAATTTTGGTTTCCCTCACTTCTTTTTTTTTTTTTTTTTTTTTTAATGGCAATGGTCACCAGGACAAATGGGGTGAATTTCTCCAGCTTGGGGACAACGGAAGAAAAACCCATCAAGTATTCTAACTCCTTACCACTTTATCCAAAACCGAGATATGCTCTCTTTTATCTTTTGCTCTGAGCAATTGGGAATCTTTTTGAGATTTATAAAATGTTTGTTCTGGTGATTGCAGCTTTCTTGTTCATTCTAAGTCTTTGTACTGTGTAGCTGGAAGGAAGAACAGTTTGTCCTATTTGTATTGCTGTGATCTTTATTGACTCTGAGCTTTTAGTACACATTTATTCTTACAATGTCACCTTGTCCTTTCTGCTCTCCACAGGTGCGGAAAATAGCGAAGGAATATTACGACCCCCTCCCACAGTACACCTCCTGGGTAAAAGTTCTCTATGACTTCATAATGGACGATACGCTCAGCCCATACTCCCGCGTCAAGAGGGAATTGAAGGGAGAGGTCAAGCAGGAATAATGTGTGGACCTATAGGACGCTTAAGCTCATGCTCAGGGGGCTTGTGCATGTCTTAGCTGCAGGAATATGGGTTTCCAGTGCAAGCCTGACATCTGGAGCTTCTGAGCTTAGGTTTTTCACTCCGAATGCTTCTCTTTTCATGAACTAGCGATACAAATTTCTTGTCCTTTCTGAGAGCAGGTATACCTTAAGAGTACATGGGTAAAGAGGAAGCTGTAGGCTGCCATTTCTGTCCCCCCTGAAAAATGCTAGTTGGGTCATGATTATCTTCACCACTTAGGTTACAGACCCAGAACCAGCAAGGAGAAACAAATCTGAATTTGTAATCCATATGTCTGTTCCAATTAAGTGGCTTAAATATTGAAGCCATGGGGCACATGTGGCAAACGGCTAGTAATTTCAGTGTAATAGTTCAGCAATGGCAGCCTTCATGTTTCTATCATGAGTTTCCTTTTTAAAGCTGGGGAATTGGACAAAATATACCCATGCAGTGGACCTTCCACACTACAAAAGATAAGTCCTTGTTTAGTCAGGTGTAAGGTATAATTGCCTTCTAGCTTTGGCAGGCTTCCTCCATTAATGCGAGGTGGCCAGTGTTGCCCCTCTCAAAGGTGCACTTGGCTGCAGTCGCAAGCTCAGAATATGAGGTTGAGTGGCCACCACCAACCCAGAACTTGGAGCACCAAGGCCTTATCTCTGCATCCCTAGACTAAACAAACAACTAACTCTTGCAGTCTGAATTGGGGGGTGGGCCACTGCAGCTGTAAATTTTGTCTTAATTCCTGGAGTTCAGTTTTAAGAAACTGCCCATGTATGAGTCTTTGGCCTAGACGTGCTTCAATAAAGGACAATATTTATGTAACTCTACTGGCATCTACTAAGCAACCATGATATATTCCTTTTAAATTGCTCCTAGTATATGCACCATGTACGTACCCGGAAAAGACCTACGTGATCTGCAGCAACCATATTTTTTCTACACTCGGAGACCTCTGTTATCAAAGGGACAAAAAAAAAATCAGTCTTGTGCCATGCTATCTGTGTCTGCACTCATAAAGTCGCCACGTAGCATGAACTGTGTCATGTTGTTCATAGGAGCTCCCTAATCTTATCAGCTGTGTTCTTATTGACCTCTCTGCACTCTGCAATGTACAGCGTGGATTGAAGCATTCAACCTCCAATAACTTGTCCTTAACTGGTGTCGTTGTCTTAAGTTGCTTTGAAGTGCAGACGGAAGAGTTAACGCAGAGTGAAAGTCAAAGAAATACGTTCACCTGATTTGCGGGATTCCTAGACCTGCTTTGGACTTTGCCCCTCAAACGCCCTCTAGGTAGGGTTATGTTGCAGTAGAAATGGTTGGGTAGATATTTTTTTTTTCCAATAAGAAAAGTATGGTTACTATGAAGGGTAACTGTCACTCAAAGGCTTGGTCCACCAAATGTTAGTCCAGGCTGTGGTGGGATTCCTTCATTTTCTGGCTTCTTAGTTGGGACTGCCTTAAATTTGTGTAGTCTTGCTGTTTTCTAGTATGTGTGGAAAGATTGAGACTCCATTTTAACTCTGACAGGTGAGAGGAGCTGGGAATGCCACGGGAGCATCTTAGAAATGGGAATCTGGTCAATATTTCATATTCACCATCATTGCTACTCATCAACTTCTTGGTGAGATGTGTGTGGTTTTTTTTTTTTTTATTTTTTTTATTTTTTTTTTTATTTATTTTTTTTTTTTTTTTTATATATATATATATATATTATCGTTGGCGACTGGATCTACTTTTGGCAAACTGGATAGATGTTTTTTATACGTTTTTTCTCTAAAGTGTCCAGTTGTGTTGTGTCTCGGCCAGCCTCCATATTGTCAAATCCATAGACACCAGTAGTTGCAAGGTCTCAATTTGGGAGGCTCTGCTTGTCCTTGGTTATTTGAATTGCAAGGCTGTTTTCTCACAAAGAATTCTACTGCTCCCGATTGGTCAGTTGCTGTGATTAGATGGCAGTTCACTTAAAAAAGTCTCCTTAGAACACAAAAAGTAAACCCAACAGACATTCTAACCTTCCTTTTTCTGAAGTATAGCCAAAGCTTGTTTGGCTGTACTTCTGTGGATAACAGGAGTGCAGATCGTTTTGGACTCCTGTGACCCGGTTTCAGCAGACAGTGGGCTGGCATCACAGAACCTGTTCAGGCTTGGCAAAGGTTGAAACCATATGATCAGAAAGGATCCACCCTCATGTCTGAGCCTCCCGCTCCCTCCACAGCCCAGCGCTCTGAGGGGTGGTTGTCAGAGTAGAGAGCCGGTGACTGACAGTCACCAGCTCTCTGCTCAGGGAGCACTGAGAACCAAGCGATTCAGCGGTGTTTGATCGCTCGGTTTTCAGTCTTCGAGTCGGCGGGAGACAGAAGCAGCATTGGAGCAACTCTGCAACCACCTAAGTAAATATGATTATATAAAAAAAATTCCCATGCTTTTAATTTAGTGTAACATAGATATTGGTATCTGTATTTCCCTTGAATTTCCTGTTCCACATGACACCAGTCACCAAACCAGGAAGTGAGGGTAGTTCTGCCCATCAGGGACACAGGTGGCAAGAAAAAGTTTCTAGCCTTTTCTAACTCTAAAGCCAAAAAGTTCTTTAACTGTTTCCTATCCTGTGTGGGGTGTGTCGTCTTGTTCGTTTTTTTTTTTTTTTTGTAATTTACAGCGTCCCCTTCAGTGACACTATACAGATGCTTTTTCTTGAAACCTTTTATAGTTCTACATATTAGATGCAGGAGCACTGGTTGTGCCTTTTTTTTTTTTTTTTTTTTTTTTTTTTGAAATGTAAAAGAAAGCTGATTGAGTGTCTCCACCTGAACATTAGCCCAGAGCCCATGTGACTACCTTGGCATCTGGTTATGTGATCAGCATTACAATACTGCAGGTGTTCCCGGAGCAAGGTACATGGTTTTTCTTTAAACTGCAGAGTATAACCATGAGAACTTCTCCAGGTTATAAACTTCTAGATAGGACAGATCAGGGTTATGCTATCTTATTGTGGATCAATGTTTGTATTATATAACGGCCTTTTCATGCTACAGAAAAGCTACATTTGGGCAATGTTAATACCATAGTATAGACCGGGTACCTCCAATTTACTGTCCTGCTATTTAGGGACCACATCTTGTAATATAGCAAAAAAACACTTTAATGACAAGGAAGGGTTAAAAACACTTACAAGATGGGGGTGAAAAAAGAAATGTAAATCAATCCATACCGTCCAGCGGGATGCATGGGCTGGAAAACCAGGAAGAAATCTACAGGAACAAGCACTAGAAAAAAATAAATGTAATTTTACTTTGAAAACATCTGACTGTCCATACAAGACAAGACAGTCATTAAAGAGGAAGTAAACCCTGATGGATTTTACTTCCTCTTTTGCTCGCTGCTGCAGCCTGCAAATGAAAAGCATAATGGGCTAGTATGCATCGCATACTAGCCCATTTTGTGCCACTTACCTGCAGAAGAATCCAGCGATGTCCCCTGTGTGGGCAGCGTCCATCTTCTGGCCCTCTTCCTTCCGCCTGTGTGATTTGCCGGAGCCGTGTGCATGCGCACTGGAGCCGCGATTAACGGCATAGGCTAGGGAAGAAACGCTACTTTAGTTTTGTTTCTTCCCTGCGCATGCGCCGTTGGGATTTCCAGCGGACTACAAGTGAAATGTATATCTCCTAAACTGCGCACGTTTAGGAGAGATTTCCACTACCTATAGGTAAGCCTTATTCTAGGGTTATCTATAGGTAAAAGTCCGAAAAGTGAGTTTACAACCACTTTAAAGAGGAACTTCACTCTACCAGTCAGTTGGACTCGACTCCTCCATAGACTGACTGAGAGAGGAGCAGTAAAGCGCAGTCACTGCAGCCCTTGTGCTTCTGTAAGGAGCCAGTATGGCAGCCTCCCTTTTACATATGTATTTACAAGACTTCCCGAGAAAATGTTAAATAAAAAAAAAATCCACAATATAATGTGTTTTTTTTTTTTTTTTTTTATCACATTTATCTATAAAGAAAACTTTGGCTTCCCTATAACTTAACACATTGTGAAAGGGGGGCTGGAGTGAAGGGGTTGACCTCATGATGTCGCACCATGATTGTCATATTAGCGGGGGGGGGGGGATGGCTTTAACGAGTTTGTATTTTTTTTTTTGTGTCTTCATTTTCAGTTGGATCACAATTGTTCCTAATGTCTGTTAAGCTGGCTACACACAATCTCTGAGTGAAAGCAGCTGACGTTCGGTCAGTGTGCACAGCTACCTGTCCATCAGAAGCTGATCTAATGACTGGCTTTTGTGGAAGGGGCATCCTGGAAAACCAGCAACCGATCAACGCTCACAGCCAATGGCTGAGCACTGATCAGTGTGTTCTGGGGGGGAGAAATTGCTGCACCAACGTGGCTTATGTTGGCTTTTTTTTTTTGTGCAGCCTGCCAGATTGATACGGGAAGAAAAAAAACGGAGTGTGTGTACCCAGCTTTAGAGTTGAGTCGAGCTATTCTTCAGGGCATCCACCGTCACATGTCTAATCTTTGTGTTTTGTACTGGGATCATTCCACCCCTCTTGCTCCTCCTCCCTGGGGTCTGAGCTCCTCCCACAGCTCTGCTTTTTGCACAGTGATATCACAGATGCTTTTACAAGGGAATAATCTGGGTTTGTAAAGACATTTGGTGCTTCCAAAATAGATTTATATCCTTTGTAGGTATTGAATATATTTCAAGGAATGTTTTTGTGCCCAGAGTTCAGCTTTATCACCTCAGAACAACTTCATTGCCACTGGTCTATGTAAGGGCAAACTAAACTTATCCTGGTAAGTAGATGCCAGGCCAGATGTGGGCATGAGAAGTCTTCTTTTGTTTATCAGCCCATAACTTAGAACAGCTCAGCTTTAATAAATCTTAGTGTCTTAAACAATTTTGTCAATCTAAACCAAACCTATCCATGACACACTTGTTGAAGCCGCTTTTTCAGTCAGTCAGTATTAAAGTTTATTTGTCGACCTAAATAAAATTTATTAAACGTTTGCATTGTTGTGTTTTTTGTGTGTGTGATCTTGACAAGAACCCTGCATCTATTGTTTCTTTAAAGCGGGGGTCCATCTATCTATCGGTTTTTGTTTTTTTTTGGTTTTTGCTTTTTTTTGTTTTTTATAGTTCATTCACAAACTTTTCTTCTCAGCATTACATACTCACATATTGTGTGTAATATGTCCGCCTGTGTCAGATTTCGTCGGAAAGAATTACTTATATTATTCACTGCAGGCGGTTTCCATCTTCATTGTGGGCATTTGAAGCCCATAAGCATTTATTTCCTGGATGTGGTGAATGCTGTGCTCCCAGCATTCACCACTCGTTCCCGCACATGCTCAGTGGCATCCTGGGAAGCCTGAGACTAGCTCCCAGGAGTCTGGGAGAAGCTAGAAACATGCCTACTCCCACAGGAGGAGAACCTGGAAGTGCAAAGAATAGAAAAATAAAAGGTAATTACGGCGATTTTAAATTTTTTTAAACGGCATGTCAGCATCTAGACAAGGAAGAGAATATATACGGATATTGTTCAAAATTTGGGTGGAACCCCGCTTTAAGGTTTTTGTGCTCTAATCCTTACCACACATGGTACAAATTTGTATCCTAGAGGCGGTGGTGACAGGCTTTTGTTCCCTTCAGGTTGGTTTTGCAAGTTATTCTCCTACTGACCTGCATCAAGCAGGTTTTGCATTACCATAAACAGATCAAATGCACCTCCCTGTGAATTCTGAATGAGCGCTGAAGCATCTTAAACTTTATGCCATCCAACACAACCAAAGCCTGACAACACAGGCCGCTTAGATCCACCACAAACTGTCATGCAAGGGCCTGCCTGAGCGCATACAGATTAACCCCTGGTTCATACCTATGCTTCTTCCCTTTTTTTTTTTGTATTGTCAGTTTTGCAGCGACACACTACAGTCAGTTTAACATGGTTTCCTATGGATGTAATTCACATCTGTGTGTTTTATGGGAAGAGCCAGGGATTTGTTTCTGGTTTTCTAGTGTATTGAAAAACGCAAACTGCACCTGGAATATGCAACCTGCATAAGTGTGAATCAGGCCTTCACCAATAAAGTAAAGAAGGAATTCATGGGACTTTTCAGGTGCAACATGTCAATTAACAATGTTATTAAAAGATCAAAATGTCAGATTATGTACTAGAGTGAGATATATTTTATATAAAATATATATATATATATATATATATATATACACACACACACACACACACACACGATCAACACCATTGTGTGTATGTAGATTGATCTCTCTATCCTTGTAATATCGTTTATAAATATTTTTATACTGTTTGCCATTTAACCACTTGAGCCCCGGACCATTATGCTGCCTAAGGACCAGAGGTCTTTTTCCAATTTGGCACTGCGTCGCTTTAACTGCTAATTGCGCAGTCATGCAATGCTGTACCCAAACAAAATTTGCGTCCTTTTCTTCCCACAAATAGAGCTTTCTTTTGATGGTATTTGATCACCTCTGCGGTTTTTATTTTTTGCGCTATAAATGGAAAAAGACCGAAAATTTTGAAAAAAAATGATATTTTCTACTTTTTGTTATAAAAAAAATCCAATAAACTCAATTTTAGTCATACATTTAGGCCAAAATGTATTCGGCCACATGTTTTTGGTAAAAAAAAATGTCAATAAGCGTATATTTATTGGTTTGCGCAAAAGTTATAGCGTCTACAAACTAGGGTGCATTTTCTGTAATTTACACAGCTTTTAGTTTATGACTGCCTATGTCAGTTCTTGAGGTGCTAAAATGGCAGGGCAGTACAAAACCCCCCCAAATGACCCCATTGTGGAAAGTAGACACCCCAAGGAAATTGCTGAGAGGCATGTTGAACCCATTGAATATTTATTTTTTTTGTCCCAAGTGATTGAATAATGACAAAAAAAAAAAAAAAAAAAATTTACAAAAAGTTGTCACTAAATGATATTGCTCACACAGGCCATGGGCCTATGTGGAATTGCACCCCAAAATACATTCTGCTGCTTCTCCTGAATATGGGGATACCACATGTGTGGGACTTTTTGGGAGCCTAGCCGCGTACGGGGCCCCGAAATCCAATCACCGCCTTCAGGATTTCTAAGGGCGTAAATTTATGATTTCACTCTTTACTGCCTATCACAGTTTCGGAGGCCATGGAATGCCCAGGTGGCACAAAACCCCCCCAAATGACCCCATTTTGGAAAGTAGACACCCCAAGCTATTTCCAGAGAGGCATATTGAGTCCATGGAATATTTTATATTTTGACACAAGTTGCGGGAAAGTGACACTTTTTTTTTTTTTTTTTTTTGCACAAAGTTGTCACTAAATGATATATTGCTCACACAGGCCATGGGCATATGTGGAATTGCACCCCAAAATACATTTAGCTACTTCTCCTGAGTACGGGGATACCACATGTGTGGGGCTTTTTGGGAGCCTAGCCGTGTACGGGACCCCGAAAACCAATCACCGCCTTCAGGATTTCTAAGGGTGAAAATTTTTGATTTCACTCTTCACTGCCTATCACAGTTTCGGAGGCCATGGAATGCCCAGGTGGCACAAAACCCCCCCCAAATGACCCCATTTTGGAAAGTAGACACCCCAAGCTATTTGCTGAGAGGCATGGTGAGTATTTTGCAGCTCTCATTTGTTTTTGAAAATGAAGAAAGACAAGAAAAAACTTTTTTTTTTTTCAATTTTCAAAACTTTGTGACAAAAAGTGAGGTCTGCAAAATACTCACTATACCTCTCATCAAATAGCTTGGGGTGTCTACTTTCCAAAATGGGGTCATTTGGGGGGGGTTTGTGCCACCTGGGCATTCCATGGTCTCCGAAACTGTGATAAGCAGTCAAGAGAGAAATCAAAAATTCACGCCCTTAGAAAGCCTGAAGGCGGTGCTTGGTTTTCGGGGTTCCGTACGCGGCTAGGCTCCCAAAAAGTCTCACACATGTGGTATCCCCGTACTCAGGAGAAGCAGCAGAATGTATTTTGGGGTGTAATTTCACATATTCCCATGGCATGTTTGAGCAATATATCATTTAGTGACAATTTTGTGCAAAAAAAAAAAAAAAAATTGTCTCTTTCCCGCAACTTGTGTCGCAATATAAAATATTCCATGGACTCGACATGCCTCTCAGCAAATAGCTTGGGGTGTCTACTTTCCAAAATGGGGTCATTTGGGGGGGGTTTTGAACTGTCCTGGCATTTTATGCACAACATTTAGAAGCTTATGTCACACATCACCCACTCTTCTAACCACTTGAAGACAAAGCCCTTTCTGACACTTATTGTTTACATGAAAAAGTTTTTTTTTTTTGCAAGAAAATTACTTTGAACCCCCAAACATTATATATTTTTTTAAAGCAAATGCCCTACAGATTAAAATGGTGGGTGTTTCATTTTTTTTTTTCACACAGTATTTGCGCAGCGATTTTTCAAACGCATTTTTTGGGGAAAAAACACACTTTTTTAAATTTTAATGCACTAAATCACACTATATTGCCCAAATGTTTGATGAAATAAAAAAGATGATCTTAGGCCGAGTACATGGATACCAAACATGACATGCTTTACAATTGCGCACAAACGTGCAGTGGCAACAAAATAAATACATTTTTAAAAGCCTTTACAGGTTACCACTTTAGATTTACAGAGGAGGTCTACTGCAAAAATTACTGCCCTCGATCTAACCTTCGCGGTGATACCTCACATGCATGGTGCAATTGCTGTTTACATTTGACGCCTTAGTGCGAGAGCAGGGGGCGACAGGGGTGCTTTTTTTTTTTTTTTTTTTTTTCTTTATTTTTTTGCTTTTTTATCTTATTTTTAAACTGTTCCTTTCATTTTTATTTTTTTTTAATCATTTTTATTGTTATCTCGGGGAATGTAAATATCCCCTATGATAGCAATAGGTAGTGACAGGTACTCTTTTTTGAAAAAATTGGGGTCTATTAGACCCTAGATCTCTCCTCTGCCCTCAAAGCATCTGACCACACCAAGATCGGTGTGATAAAATGCTTCCCCAATTTCCCAATGGCGCTATTTACATCCAGCGAAATCTAAGTCATAAAATGCTCGTAGCTTCCGGTTTCTTAGGCCATAGAGATGTTTGGAGCCACTCTGGTCTCTGATCAGCTCTATGGTCAGCTGGCTGAATCACCGGCTGCATTCTCAGGTTCCCTGTTGAGACAGGAGAGCCAGAGAAAAACACGGAAGACGGGGGGGGGGGGGCATTCCCTCCCACGGCTTGTAAAAGCAGTCTAGAGGCTAATTAGCCGCTAGGATTGCTTTTACATGAAAGCCGACCGCTGGCTGAAAAGAATGATACCAAGATGATACCTAAACCTGCAGGCATCATTCTGGTATAACCACTCAAAGTTGTGAATGGCGTACCTGAAGACAAAAAAATGGTTAACAATAAAGCACAGTAAACGGTAAAGTATAAAAAATTGCATACCTGAAAAGCAAACATGATAAAGCATAATAACAATAAAACATTGCAGAATAGAATACAGTAAAAAAGAGCAGAACAATAGAGAGAGAGAGAACAATAAAACGACAACTATTTTTTTTTATTTTATATATATATATATATATATATATATATATATATATATATATATATTTTTTACACTTTTTTTGTAACTAACTTTTATAACTGTAACCGGTTCCAGGTTCGGGTCTCTCAAAATGCGATGGCATCTTGGGAGACCCTGTGAAAGTGTGCCTAGTCTGTGCAATGCTGTACCCTACGCTAATACTCAACTAGTGTATGGTAGCGTTCAAAACATTCACCAATGCAAAGACCAGGATTGTCAGGACAGGAGGGACAATAATAGTGAGTGTCACGCCTATATCCGCGCTAGCTGCAGACACAATATCTTTTTTGGGGGCGTTCGCTGGGTAGGGGTACTCGGGAGGACATAAAGAAAATGCCTCTCATGCAGCCGACTGCATTTGGTTGGGGATGTGAATGGGGGAAGTACGGGCGCTGCAGAAGCGGTGGGTTCCCAATTAGGATTGGCGAATGCAGTAGGAAGGGCACTATGGGCACGACGGGCCTGTGTTTGTCTTTCTGGTGGCAGCGGGACACTACTTGTGCTTGCCACCTCACCAGCTTGAACTGCACTTATGGGACTTGCCACGTCACCAAGTGTTACTGCAGTGCTGGTTTGACTACGACCGGGGTGTACTAGGCCGCTGGCGCTTGCCAGTTCACCAAAACGCTACCAAAAAATCTGTTGGCGATCGCTGGGATCAGGCCTGACTCTGCGAACGCTGCAGTTATGCGTTTTAGTCTTTTGTAAGTGACAGTGATCGATCGATACTGCACTTGGGTGGGCTGGGCTGGGCCGGGCGGAGGGGCAAAACGCAGGTGCTAGCAGGTATCTGGGCTGATCCCACTAACACTGCGTTTGTGAGAACCCTAAACTGCTGGGGATGCTAGTATAGATCTGATCGGATCAGATATTGATCCGTTCAGATACTATACCACTAAGGGTGGTGTACGGTGCGTGCGTGGGTGTTAGCGGTACTGGCGCTAACCTGACGCTGCCTGGGGCTGGTGCTTGCCAGTTCACCAAAATACTACCAAAAAAACTGTTAGCGATCGCAGGGATCAGGCCTGACTCTGTGAACGCTGCAGTTATGCATTTAGTGTTTTGTAAGTGTCAGTGATCGATCGATACTGCACTTGGGTGGGCTGGGCCGGGCGGAGGGGCAAAACGCAGGTGCTAGCAGGTATCTGGGCTGATTCCGCTAACACTGCGTTTTTGGGAACCCTAAACTGCTGGCGACACTAGTATAGATCTGATCGGATCAGATATTGATCCGTTCAGATACTATACCACTAAGGGAGGCGTATGCTGCGTGCGTGGGTGTTAGCGGTACTGGCGCTAACCTGACCCTGCCTGGGGCTGGTGCTTGCCAGTTCACCAAAATACTACCAAAAAAACTGTTAGCGATCGCAGGGATCAGGCCTGACTCTGCGAACGCTGCAGTTATGCGTTTAGTCTTTTGTAAGTGACAGTGATCGATCGATACTGCACTTGGGTGGGCTGGGCTGGGCCGGGCGGAGGGGCAAAACGCAGGTGCTAGCAGGTATCTGGGCTGATCCCGCTAACACTGCGTTTTTGGGAACCCTAAACTGCTGGGGACGCTAGTATAGATCTAATCGGATCAGATATTGATGCGATCAGATACTATACCACTAAGGGAGGTGTATGCTGCGTGCGTCAGTGTTAGCGGTACTGGCGCTAATCTGACGCTGCCTGGGGCGACGCATATCACCGCCGGGCGATCAGGGGGCTAAACCTTTATTCGGTAATAAACGGCGGGTGCCCTGACACTATAAAAAATAAACAAACTAACCAGCGTCAACCGTAACGGTTATACGGTGATCAGTGGTGAAAGGGTTAACTAGGGGGCAATCAAGGGGTTAAAACATTTATTCGGTAGTATATGGGGGTCCCTGACGCTATAAAACGCTGACGGCGAACCTAAATATTTATGTCCCTAACTAGCGTCACCAGCGACACTAATACAGCGATCAGAAAAATGATCGCTTAGTGACACTGGTGACAGGGGGTGATCAAGGGGTTAAAACTTTATTGGGGGGGTTAGGGGGGTACCCTAGACCTAAAGGGGGGTAATACTCACTGTCCCAACACTAACTGTCACAAACTGACACCAATGCAGTAATCAGAAAAAAAACAAAAAAAAAAACTGCTGCTGTCAGTTTGTGACAGGGGGGGTGATTGGGGGGGGGGATCGGGGGGCGATCGGGGGGGGGGGGGGGGATCGGGGTGTTTTGTGTGCCTGGCATGTTCTACTGTGTGTGTGTGTGTTGGTGCACTCACATTGATGTCTTCTCTCCTCGGGCCGGAACGGAAATTACCGACCCGAGGGGAGATGACATCATTTCCTTTGCTGCTGTTTAGCATACAGCAGCAAAGGAATGATTCGATTGGCCGGCGGCGATCGCGAGGGGGGGGCCACGAACGGATGGTCTCCCCCTCACCACCGATCGCCGGGGCACAAAGGACGACCGCCTCGGGCACCGGGGGGGGGTCCGATCGGACCCCCCACCCGCGGAAGGCAAATCACGTACACTGTACGTGATTTTGCCTGTCCGTGCCACTTTGCCGACGTACATCGGCGTGAGGCGGTCGTCAAGTGGTTAATAGAGGGCCATGACCCTTAGCAGACAAAACATCCCCTGCAGAAGCCCAGTGGGTGAAACATGTTGGGATTTTTCATCTTAATACGGCTATATCAATGACTATAAGAATTGGTTCATAATTCTATATGGTTACAATATTTTAATCTAATTTTCCAATAAATTTTGAACTTTTAGTGACTGGTTTTGCTGGAATTACCCTTAAACAGCAGGGTCTCTCTAAAGAGTCGTACACACGAGCTGAATGTCGGGCGGTATCCACTAGTTCAATAGAAAGTGGCTGACATTCAGCCCGTGTGTACGGCAGTCAGTCTGACTTGTGTTGTAGGGGCATAACTGAAAAAAGTCTGCCAATCGGCATCCAACTAGCGCTCTCAGCCTGTTGCTGAATATGTTGACCAGAGTGTTCTCCCCGGGGGGATCAGAACACAATAGCTCAGTGGGGAGATTGCTGTACTAACGTTGGATTATGTTAGTACAGGATCTCCTCACTGAGCACTTGGGGGAGGTGGAACAAAAAAAAAAAAATATCACATGGATAGTGTGTAGCAGGCTTTAGTCCAGGGATCTCCAAACTGTGGCCCTTTGCTAGCCTTTATCTGGCCCTTAGGACACTATTCGGCCCACTGCCTTCAAAAATGGGGCACTATTTGTTCCACAGATACCAATGATGGGATACTATTCCTATTACTAAGAGGGACACTACTCCTGCTCCTATTGACCACCAACCCTAAGCCCATATTTATTCTCACTCATGCCAGGCCCGTAACATTTTCTGCCCCTGCTGGCCACAATCCGGCCCTCCAAGTCTGTAAGACAATAAACTGGTCCTTTGCTTGAAAAGGTTGGAGACCCCTGATTTAGCCCATTCAGAAAGAACCCTCCAGCTAGTTATTCCAATTTGTGCTCCCTTGCTTATTGCTTCATCTGAGTCTCTTCCCTCTGTTACTCAAACAGTATAGGGCTTCTGAGTCTGTGGGGCATGTGACATTGCTCAGGCATAAACACCAATCGCCAGGCCCAAATATCATGGGGGGAGTGGCAGTTGCACCAACCACCCTGGTAAGCTCCGATACGAGTGTGGGGTCAGTGAATTTACCTTTTGGAGGTTGATTGATCAGTTGAAAGGGCAAAGTGACTTTACATGGTGCTTTTTATGTACACAATCTGACAGTTCTCAGGGCCAGCTGTGGCTATCTTGGACAAGCTTATCCTATGTCAGTGTTTCTCAACTCCAGTCCTCAAAGTGCCCCAACAGGTCATGTTTTCAGACTTTCCATTATTTTGCACAGGTGATTTGATCAGTTTCACTGCCTTAGTAATTACAACAGACGTTTAATCTGAGGAAAATCTCAAACACGACCTGTTGGGGCACCTTCAGGACTGGAGTTGAGAAACACTGGTCTATGGTTACCATATAATCTGACCCAGTGTGAATGGGCTGTTTAGTGAAATTTTGTGGTTTGTAACTGGTGCCATGGAAGTCTAGGTTCAACCAAAAAAAAAAAAGCATCAGATTCATGTTTGCTTTAACTCATCTAAAATGATTGCTGTCGGCTCTGGTACTGGGGTGTGCAAATCAGTTTAGAGAACTGAACTAATCACTAGTGCCCTCCATCCTGTGCAAGAAAGGCTGGCTGCTTAATATTTAAGTCTCTGCCCACAGAGACTGGCGATGTACAAGGCTGGCTGCTCAGCTGATTACCAGTGGAGTGTTAATATAACACAGATGTGGGATTTTCACATCACAAGACTACATTCTGTACGGCTGATATTACAATATCGTGTTCCCTCCCTCCTACCCTGTGTTGTAAGGAAAAGGACACTGACGGTAATCAAATTTTGGAGAAGGGCCCAGGCAAATATCTTGGAAATAATGTGCAGTATAATATTAGGTTGTATAAAAGTATGCCATGGTTTTAAATGCGTGGTCTCCAAAGTGTGATGCGGCTCTTTGCTTTTATCTGGCCCTTGGAACATTATTTGCCCCCCCCCCCCAGTGGCAGCAACAGTGGGGCGTATTTCCTGACACCAATGATGGGTCACTCACTATTCCTCCCACTGACGCCAATGATGAGGCACTAAGCATTCCAACTGACAGCAATGTTGAGGCACTAATCCTCCCAATTGACAGCAATGATGGGGCACTATTCCTCCCACTGACACCAATGATGGGTCACTATTCCTCCCACTGACACCAATGATGGGTCACTATTCCTCCCACTGACACCAATGATGGGTCACTATTCCTCCCACTGACACCAATGATGGGTCACTATTCCTCCCACTGACACCAATGATGGGTCACTATTCCTCCCACTGACACCAATGATGGGTCACTATTCCTCCCACTGACACCAATGATGAGGCACTATTCCTCCCACTGACACCAATGATGAGGCACTAATCTTCCCAATTGACAGCAATGATGGGTCACTATTCCTCCCACTGACGGCAATGATGGGGACATTTCCCCCCCTTATCGAAAGAGGGGATACTGTCTACTCTAATTGATGGCAAGACATTTTTATAGTCCTGCTGGCCACAGATCGGCCCCCCTAAAGCTTGAATTACAGTAAATGGCCCTTTGAAAAAGTTTGAAGACCCCTGGTTTAAAGGATAACTTCACCATTACAAAAAATATATAATAAATGTATTTTTTGTTACAGATAAAGTACATTTAATAAATAGATATATTTATTTTGAACCTGTAAAGTATTGCACCCATGATAAGCAGATTGTGGGTGTAATGCCATGCTCCTGCAGACTGTTTACCTGCACCTCCGAGACGTGCAGACAGTTATTGAATGACTGGAAGCTCAATGGACTACCTACAGCACTCATCAGTGCCCTGGTAGTTAATTGAGAGCTACAAGCTGACAGCCACAAAGGCTGATGGTACTTGCAGTTCATTGATTCACAGGGACCTGTGAATGAATGATGTGGTCATGTGGGTGGAGCCTATCACGGCCATGCTCTTTATGAATTATGACAGCAGGTGTCACAAGGGGAGGGGATGCGGAATGGATGCTGACGTGAAAACCCTAAACATGTCTGTAACCTGTTCAGAAAGGTGAACTTATCCTAATCCTGCAGTGAAAAGCATGTTTTAATACCATAAGGAATTGGGGTCCTTTCACACTTGTGCGACTTGAAAGTCATGCGATTTCGCCACGATTTGTACCACGACTTTGCTGCGATTTTGACGCGTCTTGAATCAATGCCTGTGTATTCTTGATGTCTTTGGACCTCAAGTCGCATCAAAGTTGTACCAAAGTAATGCAGGGACTATTTTGAAGTCGCTGCGACTTGAAAGTGGACAGATATGAATGGTACTCATTGGGAATCATGGGGTACGACTTGTCATGCGACTTTGCATTTCCAAGTCGCAGGACAAGTTGCACAAGTGTGAAGGGGCCTTACTACACTGGCCATTTTGCAGTCTAGAGACCCTGTTGCCACACCATTAAATTCAACATACCATTGCAATTAATATATGTTATGCATAGTAAGCTGTAATAGCCTGCCTTTTGTAGACATCCAAAAAGCCTCCCTCTGAGTTCACAGGAGCCGGAACTACAGAGGAAGATTCAATGCCTGATGACGGTATTAACTGTCAGGGTTGAGAACTACACTGGAAACAACATTGGGCGGTATACATATGCCACAATGTTTATTTGCAACAGAACCTTGGGGACCACCAACATTTTCTCATGGAGCACTGGTTGGCGATCGCTGTGTTAGACCATCCACATTTCGATGACTGAGTTGTCTTATCCCCTGACATTCATGTATATGTTACACTCATTGATAAGGCAGTGGGTGTTTTTACTTTGTTGCTTATTGAAGCAGCAGATGTGACGGCAGCCCTGCAGCTGTAGATGAGTAGTTCTACAATAGCAAGCAGGGTTATACAGAAACCGCAGGGTCACATCACAATGGCAGATCAATAGGAGGAATCAATGCAATGACTTGCTGAAGTGTGTTCTAGGTTAGTGAGGACACAGCGGCTGGCTGCCAGGAGTCAATGTCAGGGCGGAACAGTGTAATCTGTTGTTACAATACAGAATTACTCACATCTGTTTATGTAGTCATGGAAGGCCTGCACAACTCTTGTTATGTAGAGACAATAATGACTGAATCCAGAGACTTTAGCAATTTGCCTTCTTTCCAACCCACATACACGATATTGTCAAAAGTATCGGGACGCCTGCCTTTACACACACCTGAACTTTAATGGCATCCTAGTCTTAGACCGTAGGGATCAATATTGAGTTGGCCCACCCTTTGCAACGATAACAGCTTCAACTCTTCTGGGAAGGCATAAAATTGTCCAAAATGTCTTGGTATGCTGACACCTTAAGAGTTTCACTGGAACTAAGGGGCCAAGCCCAACCCCTGAAAAACAACCCCACACCATAATCCCCCCTCCACCAAATGATTTGGACCAGTGGACAAAGCAAGGTCCATAAAGACATGGATGAGCGAGTTTGGGGTGGAGGAACTTGACTGGCCTGACCTCAACTCGATAGAACACCTTAATGTATGAATTAGAGCTCGCTCAACAGTGCCTGACCTCACAAATGCGCTTCTGGAAGAATGGTCAAACATTCCCATAGACACACTCCTAAACCTTGTGGACAACCACCCCAGAAGAGTTTAAAGCGGGAGTCCAGCGACCAATCTTTTTTTTTTTTTTTAGGTCATTGAGACACTTTGCTAATCCCAAAATAATACTCACAGTTTGGGTGTAATATTTCCACCTCTGTCTGTTTTTATACTGAAGAATAACTTAAAAAATATGATGCTGGCTGTTTCCATCTTGCTTGTGGGCATGTGAAGTCCACAAGCATTGATTTCCAGGATGCGGTAAATGCTGTTCATTCACAGCTTGTTCACTGAATCTTGGGAAGCCTGACACTAAGCTCCCAGGAGACAGTGCGGCGCCAGGGAAAGGCAATAAACACTCCTACTCCCATGGGAGGAGAGACAGGAAGTGCCACAATAAAACGGAAAATTGTATACTCACCTTTCCGTAATTTTCCTTTCCTGTCGCATCTTCATGGCAGCATACACGTTGGGTTGTGACTCTGCCTCCACAACCTGATAGGACCACATAGCTATAAATTAATGAATAGGCACCCGCCCCAGTATTCTCTGTATATATAAGTCACCTCAGAAGGGTGGGCGATTGTATGCTGCCATGAAGATGCGACAGGAAAGAAAAATTACGGAAAGGTGAGTATACAATTTTCCGTTTTCCTGTCGCATCATGGCAGCATACAGGTTGGGGAGTAACTCGCCAGACTGGGTGGGAATGCAAAGTAAATTTATTGACAAGAAACAGAAGAGTTAGCCTGTATAAAACACAGAAAAGAAAGAGGGCGCACCAACCTAGTGCATTACCACTGGTAAACTTTAATGCAGCATAAAAACAGTAAAAATTATACTCACAAACGAGCTAGTGAAAATAGCTTTCAAAAGGGCGCAAAAGCGCTGTTTCTGTGGATCGACACCCCGGGACCTGTTGCCGAGAGGATAGGACCAGCGCAAATGGCTGATGGCTTACGCGTTTCGGGGGAGCACCCCTTTCTTCAGAGCCTAAGCGGGCAAGTTTGCCCGCTTAGGCTCTGAAGAAAGGGGTGCTCCCCCGAAACGCGTAAGCCATCAGCCATTTGCGCTGGTCCTATCCTCTCGGCAACAGGTCCCGGGGTGTCGATCCACAGAAACAGCGCTTTTGCGCCCTTTTGAAAGCTATTTTCACTAGCTCGTTTGTGAGTATAATTTTTACTGTTTTTATGCTGCATTAAAGTTTACCAGTGGTAATGCACTAGGTTGGTGCGCCCTCTTTCTTTTCTGTTTTTTATAGCTTGAATACCCATTGTTCAAATGAGGGCTGCAAGACGCTAGGCATTACTTCTATAGGTGGCTGCACCACATATCCAGTTCATGGACACCTGAGCGCAGGAGAGGTCTTTTTTCTTGAGTTAGCCTGTATAACGGCCCTCCCGAATTCTACTGCTGATAAGCGTGCAGCATCCACTTTATAATGGGATATGAAGGTGTTTCTGGAGGACCAGGTGGCCGCTCTACAAATGGTTTCCGCTGAGACTCTACAGTAAGCTGCCCATGAAGTAGCCATTGCCCTGGTAGAATGTGCTCTTAAGCCTTCTGGAATCTGCAAGGTGCTCAAGGAGTAGGCCTTCTTGATAATGTTCACAAGCCATGAGGCGATGGTACGGGTAGATGCCACTTGGCCGTTTCTGAATCCGTGTGGGATGATTAGAAGGTTTTCGGACTTTCTGAACGGCTTGGTTATTGAGAGGTACTGCAAAACGTTACCCCTGACATCCAGTGGATGAGGAGCGCCCTGATCCGTGACGAGGGCCGGGAGGTCAATCTCCTGGTTAAAGTGAAATGAAGAGGAGACTTTTGGGATAAATCGATCCGAAGGCTTTAGGGTTAGTCTGTCCGGGTAGATCATCAGATACGGCTCTTTGACTAGCAAGGCTTGCATTTTTGAGACTAGTGTCAGGTCCCAAAGGGAGATGTCTTCAAGTGGGAAGAATGGTTCTCTGGATAAGACCTCCAGGACGGTTGAGAAATCCCATGTCGGTAATGAAGGCTTCCTAGGAGGCCTTAGTTTTAGGCAGGCCCTTTGGAATTGAACCACCAGTGGATTGAGGGCCCACTTAACTCCTGTCAAAGCAGAGATGGCAGATACTTGTACTTTTAGGGTGCTGGACCCAAGACCTTTGTCCAGGCCTGACTGGAGGAACTCGAGCACTTGCGCTACTGATGGGGAAGAAGAGTCCCAACCTTGTTCCTGGGCAAAGGAAGTGAACTTTTCCCAAATCCTTCCGTAGGTACTATTCGTGGTAGACTTTCTCGCCTGGAGCAGGGTATCGACTACCTTCTGAGAGCATCCTTGGTCTAGAAATCTAGACCTTTCAGCCTCCAGGCCGTTAGGTGTAACCTCTCCGGACTCGGGTGGAGTAGTTGGCCCTGGGTTAGTAAATCTGCCGACACTGGGAGTGGAAGTGGATCCGCTGTGTTCAGCTGTAGGAGGGTGGTGAACCAAGGCCTCCGCGGCCAGAAGGGAATCACAGCCAGCACTAGGGGGGCTGAATGCTTGAGCCTCAGAAGAAACTTGGCTATAAGAGGAGTTGGTGGAAAAATGTAGCCTAGGCGGAAGTTCCAGGGGTGTTGGAGACAATCCATTCCCTCCGCTGAGGGAAAGGGGATCCTTGACAAAAATCTCTGACACTTCGTGTTCGCTGGCGTTGCTGCGAGGTCTATGTCCGGACGACCCCATGTCTGGGATATGAGGGCAAATGCTTGGGGGCTCAGAGACCACTCGTTGGAAATGAATGTTCTGCTGAGTGAATCTGCTAGGAGATTCTGGACGCCTGAAATATAAGCCGCCCTCAGATCGAGAAGGTTCAGTTGAGCCCACCACATCACCGGGCCGACCTCCTGCATCATGGAGACGCTCCTGGTACCCCCCTGCCTGTTGATGTAGGCTACTGCCACTCAGTTGACCATCTTTATGAGAACTTGTTTCCCTCTCAGAAAGGTGCTGAATGCCAAAAGGGCCTGGAAGGCTGTCTTCATCTCTAGAACATTCGAGACCAAGTCCTTGGTTTTGAAATGCCAGCGGCCCTGAGCCGCATAATGTAGGTAGTGTGCCCCCCATCCCTCCAGACTGGCATCCGAAGTCACTACTTCCTGATGGGGAATGACTATCTGTTTGCATCTCCTGAGATTGTAGGGGTGTTTTAAAAACTGCCGCCATTAGCGCAGAGCGCTCATGCATGCGCAGTAGCGCCGCGAGACACTCGGCGCCATCTTAGAATCTGGCAAAGGAGCGCCCTGAGACGACGCACTGCGCATGCGCGAGAACGCCGAGGACGCTCGGCGATCACGGAGGATGGATTGAAGGACAACAGAGCCCAGCAGGTAGAAAGAGTGAAGGAGGGGGAGGGGGGAGACCGCTGCACACAACTAAGCCTGTTTAAGGCTTATTTTCTGAGGCCAAAACTGGGACTTCCAAGGCCATTCCTCCAGAAAGCCTGTTTAAGGCTTTATATGGGCTGCTACACCTCAAGCCTGTTTAAGGCTTATATCATGGTCAGGCAGACAAAGTGAGAAAAGTGGGTGCCCCTGAGATCACCAGAGTGGGGCTCCTTCCATTTAGCTCATTTAGAGGCTGTACAGGAAGGACTTCCACCCAGGAGAGGCTAGAACCTGGCTGGGGCGAAGGGGTAAGGGGGTGCTGATCCGTGCGGTCCTGACAGGTGAGGAAAAATAAGAGAATACTGGGGCAGGTGCCCATTCATTAATTTATAGCTATGTGGTCCTATCAGGTTGTGGAGGCAGAGTCACAACCCAACGTGTATGCTGCCATGAAGATGCGACAGAAAAGTACAATATAAAGGTAATTACAGCGATAAAAAAAATTTTTCGTGCGGCATTTGAACATTTGTGCAATTAACTGAAGGGGGTAAGATTAAGTTAAAAATTTGAGTGGAAACCTGCTTTAAGCTGTTATAGCTGCAAAGGGTGGGCCAACTCAATATTGAACATCATGTGTGTGTAAAAGCAGGCATCCCAATACTTTTGACAATATAGTGTATATAGGAATTTATAGGTTTATTTTTATTTACCAGTTTTTTTTAATTAAGTCTGAGATTCAAATAGAACATAGGATATGGCAATGAAAGCGTAAAGTAAGTACACATTTCAGTGGTGATTGTATTTACATTATACCATGAGAAAAGCTTACTTAGTGGTTAAACCACATGGGAAAGTATACAGATAAAACATTCACATAACTGTAATCTTATCCAAAGAGAAGACAATCATAGGTCAGGTGAGAGGTGTTGGTTTCCTTAATAGAGAATGGGGTGAATGAAAAGTTATAATCTGTAGATTACAGCATTTTTATGTTGCATAAAGGGTGTATTAGCCAGAGGTGCCATGCCATCTGGAAGTAGCAATCATTCCTAATTGCAAATATACGTTTGTAGGTACATTACAGATTGACATAATTAATGAATTCTGCAAGACCCAATGGTATGGTGGCATTCCATTTATGCATTATGTTGGATTTAACTATCATTAAATATATGTAAGGTAATTATTCTGAATTGAGCAGGTATTTCATCTATAGTAAGGTGCAGATTAGCCAATTCATTAGAAGGGTTGACCGGACTTTTAGCAATATCTGAGATCAGTCTGAATTTTTGATACCAGTAAGACCTAGGGCAGTGGTTCTCAACCTTCCTAGTGCTATGACCCCTTGATAAAATTTCCCAAGTTGTGGGGACCCCTAAAAGTAAAATTATTTTCGTAGCGTGGGTTGTCAGCACCCAAGGCAAGACAAGTAATTTGTGCCCTTCCACTTGTACAGTATTAAAACCCCTTATGGCACATTTTAGGATGTATCACTCTTTCTCTTTGTTCTCCATTCTTTCCCTTTCATCCCTCTCTATACTAATTTCTTGTTTTTTTCCCCATCCCTCTCTCTAGCAGTCTTTCTTGTTCTTTCTTATTCTTCCTCTTCCTTTTTCTTTGTTCCGTCCCCTCTTTTCCTCTCCCTTCCATGTATTCTCTATTTTTATTCCTTCTCTTACTCCTTGGTGGGGGGAATGGGATGAGTGGCAGTGCTGGGGGGAGTTCTGATCAGCCAACTTAGGTGCTCTTGATCAAGGTCATCTGCTGATCTGAGAACTGTAGTGGGGACTTTTAATGGCAACTATTATCACAGGTATTGTTTCTCACTGTTTCTCCGACTTTGTGGTGTGCTGCGCGGCTGAGAAAAGGCTGGGAGAGCGGTGTGGGCTTCAGGAACATCCCAGGATTTGGTGACCCCTGGCAAATCGTCATTCGACCCCTGTGGGGGTCCCGACCCCCAGGTTGAGAACCACTGATCTAGGGGATTGCAATGGCTTTATAGGTTTATTTTTAAATATCCAGCAAAATTTTTTTTTTTTTTAGTTTTGGGTAGAGTGAGGAAGGGAAAGGGGTTTACATTGCTATTCTGGACTCTGTTAGAGACCGTGGTGTATTCTCAATGGGTACAAATGGCATTGTGATTACGCATTACAGAGGTGCAGCAGTCAAGGGAAGAGTGACGGGCCGCAACTTACAACCACTGCTGCATGTCCACTATCAGGCTGAGAAACATAAGTGCCACTTAGACTGGCCATACATTGTACAATTTTCCTATTAAATT
The DNA here is from genome assembly GCA_037952835.1 of Lithobates septentrionalis. Classification (NCBI taxonomy): domain Eukaryota; kingdom Metazoa; phylum Chordata; class Amphibia; order Anura; family Ranidae; genus Lithobates; species Lithobates septentrionalis. Next base: position 16,258 of record JBBDGP010003480.1, on the reverse strand, counting down.
TCCTTTAGTTTTACCCTAACCACTTGCCGACCGCCGCACGAACATTTACGTCGGCAGAATGGCACGGACAGGCAAATGGGCGTGTAGGTACATCCCTTTAACCACTTCCCTACCCGCGTATAGGCATATGACGTCCACAGATGGGATCTCCCAACCTGGGAGGACGTCATATGACGGCCTCGGGTTCCCGGCAGCCTAGGGGGCGCGCTCGCGCCCGCTGCGTTGCTCGGGGCCCGGTGCGTGTGCCCGGCGGCCGCGATGTCAGCCGGGCACCCGCGATTGCCCGTTAACCGTGCGGACCGTGGATCTCTGTGTGTAAACACAGAGATCCACGTCCTGTCAGCTCAGAGGAGACCGATCTGTGTTCCCAGAACAGCGGAACACTGATCAGTCTCCTCCCCTTGTGCCCCTCCTCCCCCTACAGTTAGAAGCATTCCCTAGGAAACACATTTAACCCCTCCCCACCCCCTAGTGGTTAACCCCTTCACTGCCTGTCACATTTACACAGTAATCAATGCAATTGTATAGCATTGATCGCTGTATAAATGTGAATGGTCCCAAAAATGTGTCAAAAGTGTCCAATGTGTCCGCCATAATGTCGCAGTCATGAAAAAAAAATTGCGGTCGCCGCTATTACTAGTAAAAAAATAAATATTTTTTTTTTAAAAATGCCATAAATCTATCCCGTATTTTATAGACGCTATAACTTTTGCACAAACCAATCAATATACGCTTATTGTGATTTTTTTTTACCAAAAATATGTAGAAGAATACGTATCGGCCGAAACTGAAGAAAAAATTTGTTTTTTTTTTTAAAAAATTGGGATATTTATTATAGCAAAAAGTAAAAAATATTGTGTTTTTTTCAAAATTATCACTCTTCTTTTGTTTATAGCGCAAAAAATAAAAACCGCAGAGGTGATCAAATACCACCAAAAGAAAGCTCTATTTGTGGGGAAAAAAGGACGTCAATTTTGTTTGGGTACAACGTCGCACGACCGCACAATTGTCGTTTAAAGTGCGACAGCGCTGAAAACTAAAAATTGGTCCGGGAAGGAAGGGGGTGAAAAGGCCCGGTATTGAACCGGTTAAATTTGCCTCCCTGTGGTCGCGTGCGTGCCGCCCTGCCATGAGCTCCGTGAGTGTGATCGCGGGTCCCGCGGACTCGATGTCTGCGATCGTCTCATGGAGAGGAAGAACAGGGAAATGCTGATGTAAACAAGCATTTCCCCGTTCTGTCTAGTGACACTGATACTGATCACAGGTCCCTGTGATCGGGAGTGGTGATCAGTGTCATGTCACACGTAGCCCATTCCCTCTACAGTTAGAATCACTCCCTAGGACACACTTAACCCCTGCAGCGCCCCTCCTGGTTAAACCCTTCACTGCCAAGCACATTTACACAGTAATTAATGTATTTTTAATCACACTGATCGCTGTATAAATGTGAATGGTCCAAAAATAGCGCTGCTTTATGCTGGCCATACACTATATATGCGATAAATCGTCCGAACCCATTTTCAAAAAATGAACATTCGGCTGTCAGCACAAACGATAGTGCCATCATGTAATGACCGATAAATCGTTCAGAGGACATAAATTAATGCATTTTTTGTTCATTTTTTTTACATATACCTAGTGCAGACAATTCGGACAGGAAACACATTAACCTTTCAATTTATCATTCGTTCGGCAGAAAATTTCCAAACTTGTCCTTCGTTTTTTCCGTTCAAAAACGTCCCAACGATCATCGATTTTTGTGCCCATTAACTGGCCGAAAAACGAACAAACTGTCTAAATGACCGAATTTCGGACAATTTTTTGTATAGTGTATGGCCAGCATTAGTGTCAGCAACTTCACCAGACAGGAACTAAGAGAAAATGTTAAATAGCAACACATAAATAAAAACGCTGTAATTTTGTATTCATCAGCGTTTAATTGCTGCTCTCTGTTGCAGTGTTTCCCTCACATCCTAACTGTAATGCATCAAAAAAAATGTAAAAACTATTACTGAGGGTGTAGAATAAGGAATGAGGATGGTGAAGTAGAAACGGAGGAGCTGCCATTGCTCCTGCCAGATCTTAAACAGGACTGAGGACTCTCCATGGCACCGTGTTCCCATGAGAAGGGTCAATCAAGGAGCACCAATGCTGTCACATGGAGTAAGTTACTTGATCCTCTACATCCAGGAGAGACAGATATTCATTTTAGCTTCTCCCAATACCTGAATGGAGTGGTCACTGTTCCATCCTTTTTAGCTAGAAGAGGACTTTTTTTTCCAATAAGTAGAAGACAGGTCTCCTTTGACCTTTTAATCTGCTACGTGTCAGTTGACAATGGCGGAGACGCACCCCCACGAGGGGATATTCTTACCTCTTCTGTAATATAAACCTGCAATATAAAACGTTTCCACCACCTGGAAACGTTTCGTATTGCAGATTTATAATAGACAGAAGAGGTAAGAATATCCCCTGGTGGGGGTGCGTCCACCATTGTCAGTACACAAATACAGTTCATTAAATAAAAAAATAAAATAATGACAAGGGATGGGAAGCTTGCGTCACCAAAGTCACAGTAGCCATGTAATTACCGTGTATAATTGCACATCTTGTGATAATTGTCTGCTCATAACACATTAGCATCAGGGGGGGTGGAAAAACATTCTTTATTCTTTCATAGGAAAATGTATTATGTTCCTATTATTCAACACCGGAGTCTTCTATCTGAAATCTTTGCCCATACCAGGGTAATTATTATATTTTTAATAAAGAAAAAACAAGACATTCTTTAGCTTGGAACGCTGCATCAAGATTTTCTTGCGTCTGAAAAATTTTACGAAAGCTGCAGTTTTAAAAAGATTTAAACAAGCTTGAAATGACATTGTAATTTGTAAGGGCTCAATTCCCACTTATGAGTTGCTGTGCTATTCATTATGAATGACACCCCAACTCACTAGAACTGCATTCCATGTGTGAATAGGATTGCAGCAAGGTCTTCAGCCTTGTCCAGTCTAATGAAGACCTCCAAAGATAGCTGACATCCTTCAATAGGTAGTGGGTGCAAAGATGGTGAAAGTTATTGGGCGCCAGACACTTCTTGGATGTAAAAGAGGTTTTATTTCTTTTGACAGTCCTTTTTGTATTTATGGGGGAAAGAGGGTTAGGTCCAGGACACCCTTTAAGTAGTTATAGATTCACTTGGCAGACTCTGAGACTTCAATAGGAGGACAGCTGTGCAGGGAAAGGCCCCAGCAAGGCACCACTTCTGCACATGCAGGAATGCTGTCTCCTCCTATGGTAACAGTCTTTAACAGTTCCTAACTCAAATGTAACAGTCCTTTCAGCTCCACTACAACTGCCTCTTGTAGTTCTTCAACAAAGAGCTCCCGGTCTCTCACTAGACCCTCTGATTCACTGACTCTGAATCCCCAAGGTTGGCGGTGGTATCTCCCTCAAGCTTCACCCCTGCTTCTCTGCTGGGTCCCTAGCTTGGCACTCCAGATACTTCTGCTCTGCAAGCGTCACCTCCGTTGGTTGGGTCCCTAACTTGATCACCGCCTGAAGTTTCCCGATTCTCCACCATGCCCGTTGGGCGAGAATATGGTTTCCGGTACCTTCCTCAGTTACTCACTTTGGTCCCTGGTAAAGGTGGTTGGTCCCTTTGAGGCGTCAGCTTCCCTTCTACCTCCGACCACTGACAGGTTCTCCGGCCAACAGAACCGTCACTTTTAGTTAGACTGCAAGCCGCAGCCTCAACCCTGCGCTGCCCTCTTACCTTTGGATAGGCTCTCACACAGCCCGGCAGCCAGATGCCCTCCCAGGATGGGCCCAATCTCCGGCCTAGTAGCTCGGGGCGTACGACACACGTCCACCCAGACAGCCATCCAGGTGACACAGAACACAGATCACCTGACCTCACCCGCGTATATAGGTTCTCCCAGCAGGCCAAGGGATTCAGGAAAACCCCTGCCCATTGGCTGAGATACACCATATACTCATTAACCTGACCTTGGGTTGCCCTTCTCATAGCTAGTACCACCAAGTACGGCCACCTAGTGGTAGAAGAGAAAAGTTCAACAAGGCCAAACTTAGGGAGTAATCAATAGATCTCTATCAATCTACTAAGATAACTTCTCTTGGCAAGTAAATTTGTGAGGAGCTCCCTGACTAAACCACAGGGTGCTACAGGATTATCAGTGAAAAATGTGTGGTACGGCGCTGCCCGTTTATAACTACAATAACAATTAACAAACACACCATGTACAGTGCCTTGAAAAAGTATTCATACCCCTTGAACTTTTCCACATTTTGTCATGTTACAATCAAAAACGTAAATGTATTTTATTGGGACTTTATGTGATAGACTAACACAAAGTTAGTGCTAGGGGGAGTACAACTGGGGGAATCTGTAGTGGAGAAGGATCTGGGGGTTTTGGTAGATCATAAGCTCAATAATAGCATGCAATGCTAAGCTGCGGTTTCCAAAGCGAGCAAAGTCCTTTCTTGTATTAAGAGAGGTATGGACTCCAGAGAGAGAGATATCATTTTGCCCCTGTTCAAATCATTAGTAAGACCTCATTTGGAATATGCAGTTCAGTTCTGGGCACCAGTTCTCAAAAAGGATATCAGGAACTGGAGAAAGTGAAGAGAAGGGCAACCAAACTGATAAGAGGCATGGAGGAGCTCAGCTATGAGGAGAGATTAGAGGAACTGAATTTGTTCACTCTTAAGAAGAGGAGAATAAGGGAGGATATGATCAACATGTTCAAATATATAAGGGGTCCATATAGTGAACTTGGCGTTGAGTTATTCACTTTACGGTCAACACAGAGGACAAGGGGGCACTCTTTACGACTGGAGGAAAAGAGATTTCATCTCCAAATACGGAAAGGTTTCTTCACAATAAGAGCTGTGAAAATGTGGAATAGACTCCCTCCAGAGGTGGTTCTGGCCAGCTCAGTAGATTGCTTTAAGAAAGGCCTGAATACTTTCCTAAATGTACATAATATAACTGGGTACTGACATTTATAGGTAAAGTTGATCCAGGGAAAATCCGATTGCCTCTTGGGGGATCAGGAAGGAATTTTTTCCCCTGCTGTAGCAAATTGGAGCATGCTCTGCTGGGGTTTTTTTGCCTTCCTCTGGATAAACTGTGGGTATAGTATTGGGTTTATTGGATTGTACAATAATTTTTTATTTTTTTTTTATGGTTGAACTGGATGGACTTGTGTCTTTTTTCAACCTGACTAACTATGTAACTATGTAAAGTGGCACATAATTGCGACGTGGAAGGAAAATGATAAATGGTTTTCAATTTTTTTTTTACAAATAAATATGTGAAAAGTGTGGCGTGCATTTGTATTCAGCCCCCTGAAAGCTGGCCATACACCATACAATTTTCCTGTTCAATTTTCTTTAGATTTACCTTCAACTGTGTAGTACAAGGGCCTGCCTGATTGCATCCAAATTGAAAGTGTTTAGGTTTCACCTCATATTATATGGTTTTGGTAAATCTAAAGGAAAGTTGAACAGGAAAATTGAATAGTGTATGGCCAGCCTTAGTCCGATATCCCTAACCAAAATCTAGTGGAACCAATTGCCTTCAGAAGTCACCTAATTAGTAAATAGAGTCCACCTGTGTGTAATTTAATCTCAGTATAAATACAGCTGTTCTGTGAAGCCCTCATAGGTGTGTTAAAGAACCTTAGTGAACAAACAGCATCATGAAGGCTAAGGAACACACCAGACAGGTCAAGGATAAATTGTGGAGAAGTTAAAAGCAGGGTTAGGTCAGGGCTTGACAAATTTGCTTGGAATCTAGGAGCCAGCTAAAAAAGTTAGGAGCCAGTTTTTTTTTTTTTTGTTTTTTTTTTTAAAAGACCGACAGCTTTATTTTCAATATAAAAATTAACCAATCTTAAATTTACACAGAGACGACTAGAACGAATGTGACTGCTTTTATTTCCTGCCATGCAGGGACACAAGACCACCATATTCCCGCTAAGGGTCCAATCAGGTCCGCCTGAAAAACTGACAGGCGAACCTGATCAGACAGCGCGTGTAAAAGGGGCCAAGCAGGGAGATGACAAATAATAAATTCATTTTAATTAACCACTTCCTTCCCGCAGGACGACTATATACGTCCTGTCTTTGAAGAGAAATACCGTTGTTATGGTAGCAGCTAGCTACCATAACCCCAGTATCTTCTTCAAGAGCCGGCGGTTCTCTTTCAGGTAAAAGTGGTCTCTGCAGCAGATTCGCAGCGAGATCAATTTTATCGGCGGCAGGAGAGGGCCCCCCCTACCGCCGCTCTCCGGTGCCCTTCACCGCTTACCGTGGCCGTCGGTAACGGCGGAGGCGATCCGGATCTGCCCCTGGCCTGACATGGAGACAAGTGAGAGGAAGATGGCCCCCCGCCCATCTCCAAGTCATTCCAGGGCGGAAGCGACGTCAAATAGTCACTTCCACCCATAGCTCTTGAAGGGACATTTTATATATATATTTTTTTCAAATGACAATTTTTTTTTTTTTAATGCATTTTAGTGTAAATGTGAGATCTGAGGTCTTTCTGACCCCAGATGTCATATTTAAGAGGACCAGTCATGCTTTTTTTCTATTACAAGGGATTTTTACATTCCTTGTAATAGGAATAAAAGTGACTTTTTTTTTTTTTTTTTTAAAAGAACAGTGAAAAAATAAAAGTTAAAATAAATAAGAAAAAAAAAAATTAAATGTGCCCCATCCCTTGTAATAGAAATAAAAGTGACACAATTTTTATTTTTTTTTAAAAACAGTGTAAAAATAAAAAATAAAAAAGTAAAATATATAAGAAAAAATAATAATTTTTTTAAATGCGCCCCGTTCCGCCGAGCTCGCTTGCAGAAGCGAACGCATATGTGAGTAGCGCCCGCATATGAAAGCGGTGTTCAAACACACGTGAGGTATTGCCACGATCATTAGAGCGAGAGCAATAATTCTAGCCTTAGACCTCCTCTGTAACTCAAAACATGCAACCTGTAGAATTTTTTAAACGACGCCTATGGAGATTTTAAAGGGTAAAAGTTTGTCGCCATTCCACGAGCGGATGAAATTTTGAAGCGTGACATGTTGGGAATCAATTTACTCGGCGTAACATTATCTTTCACAATATAAAAAAAATTGGGCTAACTTTACTGTTTTCTTATTTTTTAATTAAAAAAGTATTTTTTCCCAAAAAAGTGCGCTTGTAAGTCCGCTGCGCAAATACGGTGTGACAGAAAGTATTGCAATGACCGCCATTTTATTCTCTAGGGTGTTAGAATAAAAAATATATATAATGTTTGGGGGTTCTAAGTAAAGGGAAGGAGATGAGCAGGCAGTGAAAACAGGCAGGGGAAGCTCCATTAGCATTGGTGGATGTCTTGTCATACCAACGGCCACCACCAGAGGGCGCCCGATTGCAGAAGGAACCAGGAACCATAGGACTGCAGTAGGCCGCAAAGCCGGGGCCTCAATTACCGGCGCGGCCCAGCGCGATCGCGGCGGGAGGGGGGTGGGGGTGTCGAACGGACACAGGATACCCCAGCTGTGCTGCCCAGGCGCCAGGTCGCTAATTCTAGTCGCAAATGCGACCTGGCGCCCGGGGTTTGTCGAGCCCTGGGTTAGGTTATTAAGAAAAAAATATCCCATGCTTTGAACATCTCACGGAGGACTGTTCAATTCATCATCTAAAAATGGAAAGAGTAAGAATATGGCACAACTGCAAACCTACCAAGACATGGCCGTCCACCTAAACTCACAGGCCGGGCAAGGAGAGCATTAATCAGAGAAGCAGTCAAGAGGCCCATGGAGGAGCTGCAGAGATCCACAGCTCAGGTGGGAGAATCTGTCCACAGGACACTTATTTGTCATGCACTCCACAAATCTGGCCTTTATGGAAGAGTAGCAAGAAGAAAGACATAAGAAGTCCCATTTGCAGTTTGCAAGAAGCCATGTGGGGGAAACAGCAAATATGTGGAAGGTGCTCTGGCCAGATAAGACCAAAATTGAACTTTTCAGCCTAAAAGCAAAACGCCATGTGTGGCGGAAAACTAACACGACATCACTCTGAACACACTATCCCCACCGTGAAACATGGTGGTGGCAGCATCATGCTGTGAGGATGCTTTTCTTCAGCAGGGTCAGGGAAGCTGGTTAGAGTTGATGGGAAGATGGATGGAGCCAAATACAGGGCAATCTTAGAACAAACAAAAACCTGTTAGAGTCTGCAAGAGACTTGAGACTGTGGCGGAGGTTTACCTTCCAGCAGGACAACGACCCTAAACATACAGCCAGAGCTACAATGGAATGGTTTAGATCAAAGCATCTTCATGTGTTAGAATGGTCCACTCAAAGTCCAGACCTAAATCCAATTGAGAATCTGTGGCAAGACTTGAAAAGTGCTTTCTACAGACGCTCTCCATCCAATCTGACAGAGCTTGAACTATTTTGCAAAGAAGAATGGGCAAAAATGTCACTCTCTAGATGTGCAAAGCTGGTAGAGACATCCCAAAAAAGGCTTGTAGCTGTAATTGTAGCGAAAGGGGGGTTATACAAAGTTTTGACTCAGGGGGGCTGAATACAAATGCACGCCACACTTTTCACATATTTATTTGTAAAAAAATCTTAATAACCATTTATCATTTCTCTTTCACTTCACAATTATGTGCCACTTTGTGTTGGTCTATCCCATAAAATTCAAATAAAATACATTTACGTTTTTGGATGTAACATGACAAAA